>VZTR01021641.1:134559-177008 GCA_013400775.1 Chaetops frenatus | reverse complement strand
AAACAAAAAACAAAAAACCAACCAAACAAAAAAACCAAAACAAAACAAAACAACCAAAAAAACCCTAAACCCCCCCCTCCCAAAAAAAACCAACAAAAAAAGGAAGAGTGGGGAGAAAATTCTGTGGAGGGAGAGCAAGGAAAACCACGTGAGTTTGATGGGAAACTCTGGAGTTTTCCACTTCTGGCAGCTGGTGGGGCAGGACATGGTGGCATCTTCTGGAGTGTTCATCCTGCTGTGGATTTGCTCATGTCCTGTTGTTCTCCCATCAGGGACTGGGGTGGATAGTGATGAGATAGAAAGGCTGAGGCTGCCAAACCTAAAGGAGCTGAACCCATGAGTTATAACTTGTGTACTCAAAATAAGGAGGTTGGTACAATAAGCAAATTATTGAACACAGTAGCTTTACTGACTTCCTCAAGAAGGAATGTAGCCAGGTAGGTTTTAGCATGTAGACCATCTGTCAAATCGATGTTTGTTTTGTTTTGTTTTTATTGCACTTATATGCTCTTCTAGTACTCTGAAAACTTTTCCTTTTGAAAAGCAGCAAAACTGCATCAAACCTCCTCAGTCTAAGCCTGTGAGGCACTTTACCTCTATACTGGTTGCTCCTCATACAAAACCGATAAATAATATTTTTGGACATTCAAAACATGTACAAATCATCATGCAACTCATCGCTGCCATTTTGTTAGTGACTTATGAATCCAGGAGAAAAGTTTTTACAGCCAGTATCTTGAAAACTCCCATAATGAACTCCCAGGATACAGCAAAGATTGCTGCCAATAATATAAATAAATGTTGTATCAGGCTGTGAACATGAAATGGAATACAAAATATAACAACTGAAAGGTTGAGAACGGTTGTTCTTTGGTACCTGGTTTATATTTTATAACTATGGGAACTAAATCAATACCACGATTCTTTATGCACGGACATTTCCAATCTTGTTATGGAGTTCTTATAAAATATTCAGAAAACCAGGGGGAAGACAGTAACTTGGAGGGTTCAGGTTATTTTCTTGCCTGTCAGGGGAACATTTCTTGAGAGGATTGAAAAATATCCAAGAGCATTTTTTCCCCGATGGTGTTTCAGGCAGCTGCGTGCTCCGGGATGGGAACAAACCCACAGTTTTATGGAATTGTGTTAATCCCGTTGTGAGCAGAGGTTTGTACCCACAATGACCTTTGCTAAAGGAGGCCATGGGCTGGGGGAGCCAACCAGTAGGGAGAGGCTGTGGGCTCAGTGGAGCAGACTTGATTGGAGCAGGCAGTTGTGTTCCTTGTGTCTCTCAGGGTTTCCACTCGAGGCTGTGTGCACACCACCCAGCTGGGGCTCACAGAGCTGCCAGCAGGCCTGCACTGCATGCCCTGGGATTGCCCTTTCCCAAACCCCCACCTCTGTCCTAAGACACAGAATCCCAGAACCACAGGCTGCAAAAGCCCTCCCATCGAGTCCAACCCATGGCCAATCTCCACCTCATCAAGCCAACCAAATCACCAAGTGCCACGTCCAATTTTCCCTTGGACTCCTCCAGGAATGAGGACTCCACCACCTCCCTGTTCTTTTCCAATGCTCTTTTTTAAACTCATATATTCTTTCCCAACTTACCCATAAATTGGCTTTAAATATGTGCTTAAACCAAAGCATTTTAAAATGAGCATCTGCTGCTGTAGAGAAGAAGGGAAAGCAAGTTTTCCTGGGAGTGGGAATCTAATTTGTTATCACCTCTCTTAGGTACTTAAGAATATGATTTGTGCCCTACATGAAAAATGGAGTTGCTTCATGTAGTAAAGCTCAGTTATGTACTTCAAAGAGCACATAATTTTGTAGCTGCTTCTCAGTATAATAGAACTTCACTTTATTCAACTATAAATGTCTTATATTTGAACTCACTCTTTAGTTAGTAAATTAAATTGTTCTATTTATTATTCTGCTAAACAGAATAATTTTATTATTTTTATTTCTTTTAACTCCAGTTCTTTAACTCAGAAGGGTTCCTGGGGTCATCTTCTCCTTACAGCACAGCTAATTTTTGAAGGTACTGTAGCTTTCTCAAATTCATTATGCTTTTTATTTTTTATTCTTTATTTCCAAGGATGGAAACTCCACCACCTTCCTATAAAAGCACGAGACACTTATGAAACTCTTGGTCCATTTTTTCTCCTGAAGAGCTCAGCACAGCACTAAGAGGGTCACAGAAACCTCTGCTTTTTACTAAGTAGGGTTTATTTTTGATGGACAATACAGTTCAGGGGAGGTAAGGCAGCTAAATACAATTTATACTGCAAAATTAATCCCTTTATTGAGGAATTGTGTGACCTGTCACATGGAAACTACTTGTTTTTTTAGGAGAGTCTATAAAGGACTTCATGGAGGAATCTATTAAATCCTGCACTCATGAAGAGTATTCTGAATATTTCCCTGCTTTTTCCAAGCAGAAATGCTTCTTTAGGAAATGATTCATTATTCCTTAATGCTTTCTAAAAAAAACTATTGACTTTTTCATCCAGCGGGAGTCTCTTATTTTGCCTTTTGGGTGAAAGCGCTTAGCCTTGTGCACATGAAGCATTAAAAACTATGAGCCAGGCCTGCTCCACACGTCTGCAACAGCTGTGATTTTATTCTTTTAGTTTTCAAAGCTCCTTTTCTTTGTCTTCTCCTCTATGGCATCCTGGTTGTTGTTTTCATATCTTTCATATCAAGCCAGTGTTATAAATTCAGCTGTTACATCTGGAACCATTTCTCTCTAAGGAAAGCAGAGAGTCTGACAAGCTCTCATGGACTCCAAGGATGCAGGAATCCTTATACAGGCAAAATATTAGCAACAAAACTTAAAAACTGTGACTGTAACTCTGTGTTTACAATTAGGACAGACTCCAGTGCAAGGAAAAATCCTGGATTTTAGGATAGACTATTTTTCTTTGATATTTGAATAACTACTATTTGCTCTTTCTTTTCCTTGCCTTTACAGTTCCAGAAAATCATGTAGAAAGGTAAGATGGGTAAAGAGGCACCAAAGGATGGTGGTGGTGTGTTCAGTGACACACCAGTGTCCACTAAGGGGTTTCAAATATGTTTTGTGCATAAAATAAAATAAAATTAAGGAAACATGTTTAGGCTTGATCTAAATGAGCTTTTGGGTAGTCAGGTGAACTGTGGATTTTCTGACCTCCATCCAACCCCTCCTGTCCTTGGTGTGTTTCATACAGAATATGTTTTGCTTTATCAAACCTCTAGATTTGATCAATTTGTGCTGGTATTGATGCAGAAATGAAGCCACTGCCCTACAACAGGTGTTTCAATAAAATGCCTGTAAAGCTGTAGCCAGTTCTCTGTGCACTGATTTTCCCTTCATCTAAAGGGCTACTTTTATATTCCATATTTTTTACAGGATTAGCTCTGGTTGCTGGAATGGTTTCAGCTCGCTGCAGCTCTGGCAATTGCATTCTTTGGAATTAAATTACAGAATTTTCTGCTATGAAAGACACAAAGGCTGTGCACTGCATTGGTTTTGGGCTAAATATAACCCTGTGCTAAGCACAGGTTTGTTCCACTGCAGACATGAAGGTGTCAGAAAAATCAAACCACCCAAACTTCTCCATGCATCCTATGTCAGGATTTCATTCCAGGATAACTTCTTCCTGTAACTTCTGGTTTGGGGAAGCAGTGGGGCCAGAGCAGCAATGTGAGTTCCACATCTCAGCTGTGAGAGTGGCTCAGCTCCTTGGCACTCTGCTTTTTCCATGGGCCTTGCAGAGTCAGGATTTCAGAGAAACCTCACCCAGTGCCTTCTTTCAGGTAATGAGACATAATTAGGATCCTGTTAAATCCTGTTAATCCTTTTAATCCTGTTAAAATTCTGAGATGGCAGATGGCTTCCTGTGCCAATGATGGTTTTTTGTCATTAAGAATTAATACGATATGATTTTAAACAATGTTTCATTTAGACACTCTTAGACTTATTACAGAAAATAATAGAAATGCCCAAACAAATAAAGAGCACTATCTAAGATCATTGCTGTAGTGTGATTTCTTCTCATTTCTCTTTATTTCACAAGGTCTTTACCCTTCAGATCCTGTAAAAGGCAAACAGGGTTTTATGTGTACTTTATTATATTCCCTTAAAAAACCTCCAAACCCAAATGTCTGCCCCTCAAATGACAGTGTGAAATCCTTTCTATGTGTTCTCAGTAATGAAAAGACACTTTGAAGGAATCCCTTGTTTCTCTTTTCCAGGTGTTTGGTTGATATTTTGCGTTTGTTTCTCTTTTTATCTGTATTCATCCCATATGCCTTAAATTTTTGGGGTTGTTCAGCCTGGAAAAGTCTCTGGGGAGACCTTAGAGTACCTTCCAGTGCCTGAATGGGCTTCAGATAGCTCAAGAGGGACTTGGGACAAAGGATGGAATGACAGGACAAGGGAGAATGGCTTTAAGTTGCAGGAAGGTAGGTTTGCACTGGATATTGGGAAGGAATTGTTCCCTGTGATGGTGGGCAGGCCCTGGCACAGGGTGCCCAGAGAAGCTGTGGCTGCCCCTGGATCCCTGGCAGTGCCCAAGGCCAGGCTGGATGGGCCTGGAACACCCTGGGATAGTGGGAGATGTCCCTGCCTATGGCAGGGGAGGGGATGAGGTCTTTGAGGACCCTTCCCATCCAAACTCTCCCAGGATTCCATGATGGTTTATTTGCTATAAGGCATCTTTGGGAAGCTCTCAAAACCACAGTGTATTTAATGCATATTGAGCTCATCAGGATTAGATTTTCTGCCTCTCTTTAAATCACAGTTTGCCTTGCATGCTTTTATTGTGTAATATTTTATGTTTGAACCCAGCCTGATTCCCTCAGGAGCCCATTCATCAGGGCTGGCTGTTATCACAGTGCTGTAACTTTGTAGCCAGACTGGTTTGTCAAGTTGTCACCTTTGTTTGCCATATAAATGCCCTAAAGTTTTTGGCACCCATGGCCTGAAGACAAGAAAATTGTGTCCAAGAGCCCATCCAGGAGAACTCCATGGCTTCACAACCTGGAGTAGCTGTGCTGTGAAAGCAGCAGGTTCCTGGTCTCATGAATCTTGTTAAAGGTACTTAAAGTGGAATAGGAAGCATTTATGTCTTCCACAGAAATATTAACAACATTGGGATATTTATTCACAGCAAGGAGCATCTTATTTACTGCAGTGCTAAACTGGTCAAAGTTTTATTGTTTTAAAAAACTCTTAAGAAATCAACTAAATAGGTACCAAAAAGTGAGACTCAACGGCATAATAATCAAAGCTTTTACATTTTGAATTTTCTTGGGAAAGGAAAGATCCTAAAATAATTTTTAAAACAGAGGTTTTGCAGTGTATCTGAGTGCTACTCAGCTGAGACAAACAAACCCTGCATTGGAAAGGAATGACTGGAAACTTTTGAACACACCTTTGGAGTGAATAAAAATTGAGACTATTTGAGGAACTGTGTTAATTAGTTTGAGAATGAGACAAGAAGATCTACCACATATCACTCCATCTTTTGTTTATAACACTCACATTGATGTGTCCTGCTACAACTGGGTATTAAGAATATTCTCTGCTGGTTTTTCCTGAGCTCAATAAATATTGCCCAGCCAATAATTCCTAGACAGCAAAGATACTGGCGGCTCCTTTTGGCTATCCCCCACTTCTGGAGTAAAAGAGCTGTATTTAATTATTATAATTTAAGTTAATATTAGTATTTATTTGGTTATTTAATACTTTTAAATGAGCTTTAGCACAACTTTTGGATGAGATCATAAGGTCTTGGAACTCAATAAATGGGATTAGAAAGTAAATCTATTCAATTTAAATGCTACTAAAACTCATGCCTTACTCCAGCTTTTTGTATTTTTTTTTTTTTCCCTCAAAACTCATTCTCAGCCAAGACATAACTATGAGTATTTGAGTGATAAAACCAGAGCACTCCGAAGATGTGTTCAAGCAGCCCGCAGGCACTTCCCTTTTTTAATTGTGGGGATTTGGGTTTCTTTCCTTTTGTTCTTTTTCACCTATAGAATTTTTTGCCCATAAGTTGCTAAGAAACTTGAATGACTGGATACTTAAGAAGAACAAAAGAAGTGACTGAGCCCCAGAGAGAAGGGCATTCGTTTATCTGGGTACTTAAAAAGAACAAAAGAAGTGGCTGAGCTCAGGGAGATGGGGGATACCTTGAGAACTGGGCTGGAGGAGCGGCGAGCACTCTAGCTTGGGGTTTTCCAGGGACAAGGTTGGGAGCGACTGCTGCTTTCATGGCTTTTGCGAAGAGGAGTTGGTGGCTGCTGTGAGCCCTGGCAGAGAGCTGCTTCTTCTGCCAATTGGGTGAGCCTCTGCTTGTGAGAGCAGCCACTGAACCTACCACCATTCGTTCAGGTGCCCAGGGGTCCCTGAGCTCGCCTCCCCCTGCCCTGCTGGGAGCTGGGCTGCCACTGCCCCACTTCGCCACTGCTCTGGCACTGCTCTGGGTTTCACTGCCCTGTAGCCCCGCACCCCCTGCCTGCCGAGAACGTCCTGCCGTCCCAGCCTGCTGCTTTTCTGAGAGTTCTGCTGGGGCACCAGGATCGCCTGCCCAGGGGGTTTGTGAAAGTGGAACTTCTCTTCCACCCCTCCCTGTCCCACCGAGCCACCATTGCCACATGCTCCCTGAGCTCTCACTGCCAGCGCCCCCTGCAGCAGCAGGGAAATCATCACACCTGCCCTGCCCACCGAGCGCCGCCAGCGCCCCCTGCCGGCTGTGACCATCCCTGCACCAAAAGGAAAGGTGCCTGCGAGCCAGCAGGCTCTCACTGGGTTCCTGCTTCTGTTTGTTGTCAATGCCATAGTAGCTGGTGTTTGTTTGCTTTATTATAAATCCTAGTAAAGAACTGTTATTCCATTTCCCATATCTTTGCCTGAGAGCCCCTTAATTCCAGAATTATGATAATTCGGAGGGAAAGGGTTTACATTTTCCATTCCAAGGGAGGCTCCTGCTTTCCTTAACAGACACCTGTCCTTCAAACTAGGACATTAATATATGGGGCTTGTCAGAAATACAAGACTACAAAAATTGGTTTACTTAGATGTATTGAACTGTTTAAGAGAAGTATTATGCCAGCTGTTTCCTGTCCCTTGGCCTCAGAAGAAAGTGTCTGTCTGAAGTGACTCTGGGAAGAAGGAAAGACTCCCTCACAACTCCAGGAGGCCATGCCTGAGGAAGTTTGTTGGATGGACATGAGCAAATCTGACCTTTATTCGTGGTGATCTTTTCTAAATGGGGGTAAGAGATCCTTGCAAAGAACGACTTTCCCAGTAATCCAGTATTAATGGGAGGAATTCAGTCTTTTTAGATATTTCTATGGATCCTGTGCACTTCCTCATCCACAAGGTCTAGTAGCTCTGCTTTCTGTGAATTGTCCAACATGAAAAAGATTATCCTGGTCACTAAAAAATGCCCTTTTCCTGTCCTTTCCATGGGATGCAGTGTAGCTGTAGGTGATTCACATCTCCCCAGCTTCTTTCCCCTCATGTTCCCCTTCTGACATTTGCAGGCTTTAACTACTCTGCCTCTGGATTGTATAAGGGAAAATATTGCTGTCTGATGGAATTAAAGTGGATCAGGAACTGTCTGAATGATCCAATCAAAGCCATTAAAAACTTGGAAAGTTGGCCCTGTGCTGCATCTTTGTTGGGCTCTGCCTGTGAGGATATGAAAGGAAATTCTAAACACTTGTTGAGACAAGTGTTATTCATGTTTGTCATTTCTGCCAATTTGCTGGCTGTTCTCCTAATTAATCATCCCTTTAGGCTGCCATTTAGTTTCTGACAATTGCTAGCACATGCTTTCAAAACCTGCACCCTACAGACTGTGCTGTTTGTGGGTGTCTGAGGGAAGAGAGGATGTGGCCGTATAAATGCATTCCACAGCCTTTGAAATGAATTCCCAAGTGCTTCAATCACTCTTCCCTGCTCTAGGCCAAAACCAAACATTGTTCTTACTGACTGAGATGAGAATTTCATTTACCAGCACTGTGATATTAAACTAACCAAGATTCCATTACACAAGGAGTATTGAAATGAAATATTATGGAAATGGAGGTTGTCTAACCCTCTGCATGAAATCAGTGTCATTTGAAAGGGAAGGTGTCTGTGCTAAATACTGTTATCTCTCCACAGTGTCAGCTGCCTGCTTGCCTTTGAGCAGGGAAAAAGAAGGAAGAACGGTGACCCCCCCTTAGTGCAGCCTCAGCAAACATGAATTTGCAGCAAGCAGCAAATAGGAGTTTGGAAGGCTCTTCCTTGCTGTGTGCAAGATGGGCCCAGAGAGGAATAGACCCTTCTTTCCTGTAAAAGTGTTTCAATTATACCATAATTAGCTGAAATTTTTAAATAGCCTTTGTCACAAGGATTGGGCAGGACTCACAGGAATGTGTCAGGCACTGCTTTGCAAAGTCAGGCTCCAATTTGCTTTCCATCTCTTTGTGCTGAGTATCCTGAAGGATTTTCCTGGTTGGTATTGGAGATCATCTTTCCTGGCCCAATAGAATAGCCTTGGTTTCACTTGGGCAGAGCAGGAAATGGAATTTTCTCACTTCTGAGTAAATGAGTGCAGTGTAGACACATTTTCTGTGGTTTGGGTTTTTTTTTTTTTTTTTTTTTTTTTTTTCTCCTTGGGTCACTCACAGAAGTGCTTCTCTAGTCATGAGTAAAGGCATGGGGGTAGATGGACTTCAATTTCTCTCCTCAGTTTCTTATCTAGATCTAAGTAAAAATCACCAAAACTCATTGGATTTTGGGCAAGATCTCTGAAGGTCTCACAGTGCTCCTGGTCACTCTCAGTGATCCCGAATCTCAGTGCACACTTCACACCTATAAGATCTGACTCTTAATTTTTGCCTGTATTTCAATATGCAGTGTATTATTTATATTTTTAAGACCATAACGTGTTCTGGGAGGATTTTTTGGTGGTTTACTGGTCTCTGTCTGGTGGCACTGTTCACTCACATCCATAGGATCACACATGGGGGATTAGCAATGCCAAATGGATTGTTCCCCTAACTGATTGGCATTGTCATGGAAATGAATGTTTGTTGTGGAACTCCACTCCAGGTGTTACTCCAGTAGGACAGTTTGGGAAGGGATGGGCTTTTCTGTAGGTTCCCTGGGTCTTGACTTGTTTGAAAACTCACAGTTAAAACATTGCAGAGAAAATCTCAATGTGACTGAAACGTAACTCTGGAGTATATATAATGAATGTCATGGAAAAGCCAGGTTTTCCCGAGTTTCCAGGGAATAACTTTCAGCATGAGGGCTCCTGCTTGATTCACTGGACCTTCCTTCAGACCACACTGGTGATTTCTTTAATGCTTAGCACATGATGATAAGTCTTGTACCAGGGAGAATTTCCTCCTTGTGCTTGAAATTTTCTCCAGAACATTGTTTTGAGATATCATTCTCCTAAAAATGAGGCTCAGCTCAGGTTTATGCTGCATTCAACTATTACAGATAAAGATTTTTAATTAGAATATAATGATTTTGTGTACAAGGAACTGATTTGGGATGTGAGAGGCGTCGATTCTGCTGCTGATTTCATCATGGACCTGCTGTTTACTTGTAGACTTATTTCTTAATTGTGCTTGTGTTTCCTCTACCTTTTTTGTGCCTTGTCTCTCAAAGACTGTAAATGTTTTAGGGATTGGGATTTTTTCCCTACTGAGTTGTATGAAGCAAAAACAAGGCAACCCTGGTCTTATTGACGGCTTCACTCATTACCATGTAACGTTTATAATACTTCTGATTAATAATATATTCCAGATGAGCTTCCTAAAGCCCAGGTTTGAAAGTTAAATCAGTTAGAAATTTCTGAGATAATTCAGATTTTAAGAAAAAATCTAATAAATTGATTTCTCTGTGTTGCTCTGTTGACATTGGGGTAACTCAGCTCCCAATTCTACAATGACTTCTCTGCAGACCTGAGTGTACTGTTGAGCAGCTTCCCTGATGAGGGGAGCTGCTCATGTTTGCAATGTTAAGTGTGTGAGCTATCGAATTAGATGAAAACATAAAACCCCAGATTCTCTTTGTGGTTTCAAAATCCTGGTTTGTGTTCTTGCTTACAAATCTTTACCCTGTACAGAGGATTTCTGTCTTCTGACCTTTACAACAATGAGTTATTGCATGTACTCTATGTTTACAACCCATTTATAGCAGCCCCAAAAGTAGGCATTTTGGGTGAAAATGCTGTCATGTTCTCTGTGTTGGCTGTAGGAATATGAAATCTGTGTCATTTCAGGCTTCCTTACTGTCTTTAATTGTGTGCAAGCCAAAAATAAATGAGCCAGCTCTCTGCATGTGAAAGAAGTCAGCAGTTTTTGGGTATTTCTGCACAAACACTTCACAGATTCTGACTGAGGTTAGGGAGCTACAGTACCACAAATTAATCTCATTCTGCAGGGGATGTCTAAGGAAATTAGGTGATTACTCTCTGAGAGTGCAAGTTTCTCTCTAGTGTGAGAAATCTTAATAGCAGCAGTGTGAGCAACCAGCTCAGATGAGCTGCCTGGTGCTGGGTGAGATGAATCCCCTGGTGATAGGCCATGGGGGAGTTCTGAGGGATCAGGTCTGGATGCACAGGATGGAGCAGGAAGCCTGCCTTCACAGCTCTGGGGAAAGTTTCCTTCAGTGGGAGCACCCAGAGTTTTCTTGCATCATCAGGAAGGTAGATTCTGTGATTCAAAAGAAAGGATTTTAAAATACTTCTGAGATTATGACTTTGCTCTAATGAATGTGGTATGCTGGGAGAGGCAGGTAAATATATTTTTGGTGGTTTTTTTATGTTTATAATTATTGTTTCTGGTCTGGCTACGGGCAGATTCCTGAAACCCTGTAAGATTCCTTGTAAATCCCCTGTTGTTTTGACATCAAATATTAGAAGAAAAGTTAACCCTGAATATAACTCATCTAGAGAGGTGGGGCTTTGGAAAAAAGTATGCAATTTATTCTCAAGGAATAGTACTTGCTGTCAGACTATTTTGTGCAACCAGAGCTAGGAGAAATAACTTAGAGAAAACCTCAGAAATGACAGTTACACAAATAAAAAAAGCCCCAGTACAGGGTGAGTTGGTCCAAGTGGCACTAAATGATTTCAAATAGAAGCACTTACTGGTTTTTTGTGATTCCAATATGTGGGGCCATTGCACAATAAAATTGTTTATCCCAAGGCAAATTCTTCTTTATTAGTATTGGCTTTCATCTTGTATGGGAACAAAAAGTTTAAAGTATTTGTGGAAAGCAGAGGCCTTTAAAAGATCAGCTGGAGATCCTGAAACATTTAGCTTGGTCCTGTCTGCACTGTCTGATATCTACTCTGAGCAGGGATTTCACTCTTGTGAGATCTAAGGAGCCACCAACCATGGAATCAACAGGATCCCACCAACTGTGGAATCAGCAAGGCTGAGTTACAACTGCATCAGGTCAAAGTTTGTTTTTGACTGTAGGGTAAATCAGTACCTTCCATTGTCTTTTCATAGAACCACAGAATGGTTTGGGTGGGACAGGACCTTAAAGATCAGCTTCCAATCCCCCTGCCATGGCCAGGGACACCTTCCAGTAGCCCAGGTTGCTCCCAGCCCTGTCCAGCCTGGCCTTGGGCACTGCCAGGGTTCCGGGGGCAGCCACAGCTTCTCTGGGCACCCTGTGCCAGGGCCTCCTCACCCGCACAGGGCACAATTCCTTCCCAATATCCCATCTAACCCTTCCCTCTGGCAGTGGGAAGCCATTCCCTGTGTCCTGTTACTCCATCCCTTGTCCCAAGGGCAGGGATGGCCTGTGGACATTCCTCCTGGGACACTGCAGCCACTGCTCCGCGTGCTGCTCATAAAATGCACCCAGGAAAGAGTGGCCCTAGGAACAAATCTGACAGGCAAACTGTAGTTAAGCCGAAGTGCCGAGTGATGAGGCACTGAGGGTGATGGCAGTGCTTGGAGTGCATCCTGAGCAGGCTGGGAGGCAGCAGGGCTTGGCCCAGTTGCAAGAAGAACTGCATAGGACTGAGATGAGAAAAACTCACACAGCATTCCCAGAAAACAAAGATAAGGGTGAAATGTCTCAGATATGCCACCTTGTCATGGCACAAAAGACCTGGTGGTGACCTTAGGTGAAGATGTTTGGAATTTTATGCCATTCCATTTTTCCCAGACTGGTTTACATTTACAAACCAAATGTACAACTTTGCGTGGGTTGGGTAAATCTGTCCCAGGGTCATCTCTAAACTCAGCTGTGGTTTTTCTGTGGACAAGTCAGGGGTGGGGCCTCCTGCCTCAGGGCCTCTTGTCATGGCAGTGCTTGGACCTAGCCCTGGCACAGGGACAAGGCCACAGGAGAGCAGCAGCCCCAGGGCTGTCACTGGTGATCGCCAGGCACAAGGCACTGAGCAGCCACAGCAAAGCCCAGGTGTGATCACAGGACTGGGAGTGTTGCAGCTGGAGAGAACCTGACCTCAGAGAGACTGGCTTTGATTGCCTTAATGGATTTGATGTGTTTTGAGCAAAAATGATGTTTTGCCACAGGGAAAACATCAAGTTGGAGAATTTCCACTCAGTGTGATGCACGAGGAGCTTCTTAATTTAATCAAATCCTTGTCAGGCCCACTTCACATATCTCTCACAGCAATTAAAGGAGCCGTTTTCCTGGAGCAAGGAAGGTGTTTGGTTAGGCATTATTTTAAATATAAAATATGACATGAGAGTATCTTTAAAATGACAGTCTTGCTTTATGCTCGATTCTCTCTCTGTGACTTACTGGTGAGAACAAAGATAACTTTTAGGGCAATAATTTAGCATGTTTTTAATTAGTTTACTATTTGCATCTGATATTTTGCTCAATAAAAATCACTAGAAAACTTTTTTTCTGCAAAAGGGCTACATATCAAAATTCAGACACTAGCATGGAAAGGTGCAGTACATTTATGACCTTGTGTGATTAGTGATCTCTGAATCTAATCTTAAGGTACTTTAATGGACTATAATTATCTACACTGTATAGTTACTGCCTTTCCTGAGATTGATTTAAAATTGCCTCAGGAGGCAAGTGCTGTGTAATTATCTGATAAGAGCTAAACTTGATACTCTGACTAGAAACTTTTGGAAACACAAAAATAAATATAGTTCAGTTACTGCTGGCCAGCTTCAGAAATGAAATCTGTTCTCCCAGGCTGTCTCTGCAATGCCAGATAAAGAAGAAAAGGGGAAAAGCTTACAACCATTTCCAAGATATCAGCCAAATTCAGCAGACTTAGTGGAAGGTGGGCTTGCCCTCTGCCACAGATCTCCCTACAGAACAATGAGTAGAGGAAGGGAAACTGAGGAGAAAAGAGATGTGAACTCTTCTGACCCAGATGCTGATACAATAGGTATTCTAGTAAAATAAAGAGGGTGCTCAGGAGGTTTTTCCATGGAAATTGGTGACACCGGGAAGGGAGACAGGCTTTGCAAATATTCTGGGAGTTGTCCCTGGTGCTCTTTGCAGGAGTTGCCAGAAACAGACACAGACCATCCCCATCCCAGGATGATGTTGTCAGTGGAGGTAGTGACACCAATGCCAGTTCACAGCTCCAAAAAATTAATCCTTTTTTAGTATTTGACACATGGTGCTGACAGCACTGCTGAGTGTAGCATGGGCCTGGGAAATCAGACATTCAATGACCTGGTTTTTAAAAATTCAACTCTCCTTACACTTTTCCTATCATTTTGAACTCCCCTGTTCTTTGGACCTACCCCAATTTCAGAGATTCCTTGGGAAGTTTGCTGTAGGAGAAGGATGGAACTCTCTTTACACCCTCCTCATGAGCTGACTGCAGTAAGAGTTTTGGAGTTCATATCAGATTAATGAGTTGTCATCTCAAGGAATGATTGATTTTTGCAGGAATATGAAGCTACACAGATCCCATCTGTACTGGGACAAGGAAGAGTGGCCTTCAGGATGCTGAGTTCTTGATTTAGGCTTTGTCCTTTCTTTTTGATTGGCCTGGATAGGGCTGAAAAGCTGTGCTTAGGAAAATGAGGTGTGCAGGTGGGCCAAACTTTTCCATATTCAGTTGTGCCTCATTGTCCAAAAATGCACTGACAAGAGTTTGTGCCAGTGGGACAATCCTGGGAAGAGGAAAGACTCAATCCCTTTGGCTCTCACAATCCCACAGTGCCTTCAGGTTCAGTCCTGTGGACAAACAAGCTCCATTTCCTGTTCCTGGGGATCGTGCACTGAGAAGTGATGAAAAATTATCCTATGGAACAAAGGAGGTCTTTGCTCAAACTGTCAGAGATCATTTCCTAACACAAAAGTTGTTGCGTCTTCCTCAGTGCATCTCAGTTTGGGACCTTTTTTTGATGAGGAATGAAGAAAAATCACTCTGTGGAGTGGGAGTTGTTGGTTGCTGAGAATCCCAAAGTGGTTTGATGGTGCAGACCCTATGGACATAATGGAAAGGTAAAGTTATTCAAGTGGAAGGCATTAAAAGCTAAAAATACGTTGTCAGGAAAATCTGAAAGGGTAAAATGTGAATTGGAGCCTTCCCACTGAGATGCCACAATGCAACAATAGGGGAGGAAGGGTGTTCAATGGAGAAATGAAGGAAATAAAAAGAGAAAAATGCAGCACAAAAAGGGACAAAAAAGGAAATTAGCTGGCAATATGATGTGGAATCTAAAAACACTGATAAAGAACCACAGCTGGCAGCAGGATTTTCATATGTAGCTTTGTAAGAGGAAAGCTTTACAGGCCCACTGGAAGATGGAGGTGATAAAATCTCTAATAGTGACTCAGAAATGGCAACACAATGAAATATTTAGGAAGAATGACACTCTACATCGCAGTCCACATGTCATCTGAGCATTTCCAGCTCGGGTAGCATGACATCAGTTGTGGGTCTAATATGTTATTCAATTAATATGGAATGAGAGGACAGGAATAGAACAAGCATGAGGGAACATGGTTTATGGAAATAGACTCTGGACTTGTTCAATCATGAGGAGATTACAAATGTAGGTGGCAAAGGAAGTGGGCAACTTGTTATACTTAGTCCAACAGACTTTTGTAAGGCATTTAACCCAGTCTGCTTGACATTCTGTAAAAGAGCAAGTGATACCATGTCAGGGAAGCTCACATTAATTGGATTGAAACCTGACTGGCAGTGCTCAAGATGTCGTTACTGCAGAACAATCATGAGATTTTTTTTCTGATTTTCTATCCCCAGAGCTGAGGTCTGCCTAGATTAGGAGTAGGCAGAAGCTATTGAATATTTTTGTCTAGAAGCAGGGCAAACTCAATGCAGATAAAGCATGGAGATGATAGAGGGCTGATGAAGTGGTAAATAATGAGGAGGCTTGGGAACTACTTAGAAAGCTTGACAAGTCAGCCCGCTCAAAATGAGTTTGTTTTAGTATCATCAAAGTCAGGACAGGAAAGGTCTATATCTCTTTTTATGTAACTGTTACTGTACTTGGAAAAAACCAGACAGTGTTCAGGTGTGTAAAACTCTGAGCAGCCTGGGCTGGTGGAAGGTATCCCTGTCCATGGGACAGGATGAGTTTTAAGGTCCCTTCCAACCCAAACCTTTCTGGGCTTTTATGAGTTCTGCCCCTGCTCCCTCTCTGTGCCCCACAGAGGCAGTTCTCCGGGAACTTCTCCAATGTGAGTCCATGCCAAGGGCAAGAGTTCTCCACAAACTGCTGCCACGTGGATCACTCTTCCACAGGGTCAGTCCTTCAGGCACAGCCTACTCCAGTCTGGGTTTGCCACCAGCAAACCTGCTCCAGTAGGGGTCTGCAGGTCCCCGCCAGGATCCTGCTCCTGCATGGACTTCTCATGAAATCACAGCTTCTTTTGGGCATCCCCTGCTCTGGCATGGGCTCTTCCAGGGGCTGCAGGTGGATCTCTGCACCCCTGTGCCCTCCATGGGCTGCAGGGGCACAGCTGCCTTCCCATGGCTGCCCCATAGAATCTCAGGGGATTCTCAGCTCCAGCACCTGCAGCAGCTCCTGCCCTTCCTTCTGCACTGACCCTGAGTTCTGCAGAGCTGTTCCTTTCTCATATTCTCACCCCACTCTTCTCTGGCAGTGATTCCATCTGTCCAATAACTTTTTTTTCCTTCTTACATCTGTTATCCCAGAGGTGTTACTATCATTCCTGCTGGGCTTGGCTTGGGCCAGTGGTGGGTCGGTCCAGGAGCCGGCTGGGATTGGCTCTGTTGGATACTGGGAAAGCTCATGGCAGCCGCTCACAGGAGCCACCCCTGTAGGCCCCTCACTCCCAAAACCTGGCCATGCCATCCCAACACAGTGGAGAAGGTCTGGGAGAGGTCACAGAGAGATTTGAAGGGCAAGGAAAGTCTAGGGGACCCTGTGAAGAGGCTGGCTGGGAATGCTGGCTTCTTGGTGGCACTCTGCACTTGGAGTGCAGGACAGCATGGGAAAAGTGTCCATGGACAAGTGTCCTTGACCTCTTCCTAGTCAATGGGAGAGTGTCCCTGACCTCTTTCCACCTCAGGGACCAGACGGGTGGTTAGTGGGGAAGTGGAAATATTTCCCATGGGTGTGCAGTGGTTCTGTACTCTGGCTGAAGTTTTTGCTGCAGTACCAATGTGAGCAGAGTTACTAGATTTTTGTTCTAGATATATAATTTACTGACTGTTTTGAAACAAATGTCACTGCTTTTCGTATTTACGGACAGCTGGGGACCATGAGGCAGCTGTTTAAAGAACTGTATTTACTTTTAGATGTAAACAAAATATTAAAGTGCCCTGCAGAAATCTCTGTGCTCACACAAACAGCTCATATTCTATATTATTTATATGTGAGAGTGTGCGAGTCTCTGCAGCTTGTCTCTCTGATGCATTGACTCTCCCTATGTGACAACTCTCTCTGGATGAAGCAATCAGCAGAGGTGGACAGACAGTTGCTAGAGGGCCAAAAGATCCAAAGATGTTCTTAAGGGAAAAAAATAGTCTTTTTTTCTGTCCTCTTACATGAGCAAGGTGAAAAAAAAAATCTCTTTAAACACAAACTTTTCTTGCTGGCAAAAACTTGGTAGATTTTCCTCATGAAAGAATTATGGAAATTTAAAATAAGTATTTTGCATAATTTGGAAGAATGTGATGGGAAGTTGTAGCTCTGAGAAACTGTTCTTACTCCTGATGAGCAGTAGCAGATGTGCTTTCTCTCAACTTATTACATGCATTCAGTTGCAGCCTTAAAATTCTCCCTGAGTCACTCCAACCCCCCTGCCATCGACCTGTGAGCTGATCCCATTTATCTTAAAAACACAGGGAAGAGGAGATCCTCTCCTGGAAGGTTAATTGGTGTGTTCAAGGCTGCTGGATTGTGATTCTCACTAAATGATTTCATGTGCCATTCCCTGATGACAGTCTTTCCACGGGCTTTCCTTGGGCGTATCAAAGGCCTGGATGGAGGCACACAGGACACTTCTTTGGAATGAAGAATGACAAGGTGTCATTTTGGGTGGAAATGCTCACAAGCAGCTCTGCAGAGGTGCTAAGGACAAGCAGGAGAGACTGAAACTGAGGAGCTGATTACTGCTTCCAGGAAGGAATTATTGCTCAGGAAGGAGTGGGGATTGCCCAGGGCCTGAATCCGGTCACCCCTGGGGCTTTCCTGCCTCACACCACAGCAACTTTGGCCTTTCACCTCTGCAGGAATGAACATGACATTTGAGTAGGGGTCAACTTACTCAAAATGTGGGGGTTTTTTTGAATGTTTTCAGCCTCCATTGAGGTCAGGATGTTATAGGCCGATGCTTCTCTGGCACATCCAGTGCTTCTGGTTCAAACAGAGACGGTGTGGTGGGATGGATTTAATTTAATGGATGCCATGTACTCCCCAGCAACACCAACCTTATAACCTTGGTGTTCTGAGACAGCCTCCATCCGTATTGACTCAGACACATAATAAATTTTGGTGATGTCCATAGTATCAGAGGAGAATTTTTATGATTACATGACACAATGCCAGAAAAACCCCCAAAAAATCCAAGGCCTATGAAAATCAGCAGTATTTGCTGAGAAAAAAATCAATAAGCAATTTGCCCAGAGAATCCCAAAGAGAATGCATGTTTTTTGAGACTTAGAATAACTTTTGCTTATTGATTCCTAAAATCTCTCGGACAGGGAGAAATGTAAATACAGGGATCCTGCTGCTCTGGAGTTCAGTGGGAGGAAGATCAGGCCCTGAGCTGGCAGCTGTGGGATTTACAAAGGTATGCTCTGCTGCTTAATGAAACTGTTTAATTAGAAAACTTTGTCACAGCCTATATGTGGCTGGAAGGCAGTTTTACGAAACAGGCTGAATAATTCCTGCCAAGCATTAAAGCTGATTGGTATTCTCAGCTTGGAAGGGAGAGGAACATGGAGAGCACTGATAATGGGAGTGGGGTGGCTCTCGGGGACTTGCCCTTATGGGCTCGGTGGGAGTCTTTGTCTTTTGAGTGGGTTCTGGTGTCTTCTGCCACTGAAGAGCCAGAATTAAGCTGAAATATTAATAACTATGTATTTTAAGTGGCCTCAAGTCAGCCTGTGCAAAGCCAGAGTGCTAAATCAGGACTAACTTAACTCAATATGACCATGCATATAACCACAACTGCTTTTAACAAGTTTAACTCTATGTTCACATTGATTTTTTAATTTTAATCTTAAAAGCTTCTGCTTCTGTCAGAGAATGGACTATCTACTGCTAATTCAGTCTGTGTTTCTTATGTTTACATGTTTCTTATGTTTCTATGTTTAAAAAAAGAAACAAACAAAGGAAGCTTAAATGGAGAACCCAATTTTTAAACTCAATTGCAGCACAATTTTAAGTGAAGAAAAAATTTGTTATCTTCAGGGCAATTTTCTTATAAGGATAAACTTCACATTTTGCATATTCTCCCTTATTCACGCTGCTGGGTATTAAAGCACAGCTGGGGCTCTCCACGAGGGAGACTGACAACTCTCTTATTGTTGAAATGCCAAAGGAAAAAATCTGTGTCAGTTGTTCAGTCTGGTTTTTTTTTTTTTTATACTGCACAAATGTGCCCAAAATATTGAGAATTCATGTGAGGAGAAAGTGAAAAATTGTGGAAAACACATCCTTCTCTGTTCTTAAGAACGTCATTGTTGATGCCTGCCAGTTATTGAACTGCTCCTCCTGACTTAGTGTGGTGCCTGATCTAATTTTACTGCTGGGTACCTCATATCATCATTCTCTGAAATTCAGCCTCATTTCCATTTCCTCACAAAACTCAGCTCAGACAGAAACAGGCTACTCCTTTGATTAAAACGTTGAGGCAAAAATTTCCTGGATAAGCATTGAACAGATTCTTACTGTGGTCATATAAGAAGAGTATTCAGAAGTTAGGAAGAATTTTTTCTAAAAGGAACAGTTTCACCTTAATGCCATTCTTGTGGATTGTATAAAATTGGCTCCATGGAGCCAGATTTTTAAAAGACATGCAGCTACCAAGTATAAAAGAATGAGTACAAGAGTTTTAGAGATGCTCTATGGCCATGGGCACAGACCCTTAGGACATATTTTGTGAAGCTTATCAGTATGATGGGTTTCTTTGTGACATGTAGCCTTACCTAATAAACATTTCCTTTGTTTCTGCTCATGTCCATTGGCTCTTGCTGCACATTTTTGGGAACTGTGTAGTCTGTTCTGTCTGATAGCTGAATGTGTGCAATGGCAGAAACCATGGCCAGATACTCCAGTCCCTGAACAATATTTGTGCCCTTTACTGGACTCTCTCTGTCAGAGAGAGTTGGAGTCTGGATGTGTTGGAGCCCAGATCTGTACATGTGCTCCAGGTGTGGCCTCTCCAGTGCCACGTGCTCCAGGTGTGGCCTCTCCAGTGCTAAGAATAGGGAGAATTTTCCCTCCTGTAGGTGCTGGCAGCACTCCTAGTGCAGCCCAGGCCTCTCTGGCCTCCTTTGCTGCTTGGCCACAGCACTGGCTCATGTTCAGCCTGGCATCCACACTGACCCCCAGCTCCTTCTCTGCCAAGCTGCTTTCAGCCCCAACCTGTGCTGAGCTTATCCCACCCCTGGGGAAGAAGTTTGCACTTTCCTTTATTACCTGTATTGAATCTCAGGCCATTCACCCCGGCCCATTTTTCCATCCAGTTGAAGCCTGACTGAACGATGGCCAGAGCTGCTCAGTGATGAATCGTGGGTGAAGCTGATGGCAGTGCATTCTTCCCCAGCAGCCAGGTCATTTAATAAACTCTTTGAGCAGTATTGGCACCAGTATTGATCCCTGAGGGATGGAGATTGAACTTGCACGTGTCCTTTCTCAAGGAAAATCCATGGAGCTTTTCAGCAGCGGCTGCTCCCGACTGTGGCAGCTCCTTGTGCACAGACACAGCAGTTTTGAGACATCAGGAGCCTCTCGGATGTAAGTGATGAGACAATTGTGCTGCACCTTCTCAGTGATAACAATTGCAGTCCCTGACAATGTGTGAAGTCACATAACACCAGTCACAGAATCATTTAGGTTGGAAAAGGCCTCCAGGATCATTGTGTCCAAAATTTAACTAATATTTAATGCATTTTTGATATTTTTTAAGATGTCTGCATGAAGATTTGCAAATAGCTTTGCTTTAGCAATGTTAAACGACCCAGATAAGAAGAGAGGTCAGCAGCTCTAGGGGCCCAGCTTGCCCTACCAATGTAGGGGGACTGGATGCTGTTCCTCAGAATTTTGCCCCTCCCCTGTCACAACAAGTAACTTCTGGGAGCTCCATCCCATGGTTACTCATAGAAATTTTAGGGAGAAAGAATATTTTCCTTGAAGGTCTCACAGTGGTAGGGAGTTTAAGACAGAACATAGCATTTTGTGAGGTAAACTCAGGGTCTTCCTTCCCTCTTCACACATATGACTTTTGGAGATAAATTTTGCACTTCAGTAAGATTTGGGTAGAGTTTTGAATGAAAATAAAGAAATAAAGTTTTTATTTTTCTCACTGATTCTCTCTTATAAGGGAAACTTATGCTCTGGATTTTAGGAAATCAAGCACAAAAAAACTCAGCTGCATCTGTTTCTCATTCAAATTCTTTCAAAGATAATACTGGTTATTCTGAATTGAAAACCAGACTTATTTCCTACAACTACCATTACTATTTCTAAAAATCCTATAACTGGGAAATAGGACATGAAACCCTTTTAACTGAGGCCTTGCAGCTAAAGCCCACTTTCTGATGGAAGAAGTTTGTGCAGGATAGTTAAATCCTGTGTGGAAAAAGAGCTTTGTGCAAGGTAGGAAGCTCCTCTTGGAGTTTATAAACTTGTTCAGATGAAAAGAGTGCTCTTATTTTGGCTGATTTTGCCTTAGGAGCACAGCAATAAGGGCTGAGGTGCTTTACTGCCTCTGGAGTTGGTGTTCCCTCAGCAGAAAAGTAGATGAGTTAGAGAGGATGGATAGATAAAGCTTTGTTTTGTATGCAACTCCTTTCTGGTGCCTTGTCCAAGGTGGTGGAAAGGATGAGATGAGGCAGGATGAAACGAAGCAGCCTGAAGCTGCCCCAGGGGAGATTTTGATTGGATTTTGATATATATATCCAATATAAATTGGAAAATATTCTTCACAGAAAGGCTTGTCATGCACTGGCACAGACTGCCCAGGACAGTGGTGGAATCAACATTCCT
The DNA here is from genome assembly GCA_013400775.1 of Chaetops frenatus. Classification (NCBI taxonomy): domain Eukaryota; kingdom Metazoa; phylum Chordata; class Aves; order Passeriformes; family Picathartidae; genus Chaetops; species Chaetops frenatus. Next base: position 155,333 of record VZTR01021641.1, on the reverse strand, counting down.
GAAGCTTTTCAAAAACCACGTGGATGTGACACATGGGGACAAGGTTTAGTAGTGAACATGGGGATGGTGCTGGGTTAGTGGTTGGACTTGATGACCTTAAATTCCTATCTTTACAATTCTGTGATCCTGAGAGGTTTCACCTCCATTTGGGGTGCTGCACCACCTCCTGGTGTTACTTCCAGAGGCAGAGTCCAGCCTGAGAGGTGGACACAGGAGAACTCTTTGGAATAAAGTGTGGAGCTCCTGCTGATGGAGAGTCCTCATGTGGGCTGTGCCCCTCTTCCTGTGTGTGCTCTGCTCACCTCTCCCTGAATCCCTCTGCTGTCCTTAGTGCATCAGGACACATGAGCTTCGCAAGGGAGTGGAGGAACTTCTGCAGTCACGACACCATTTGCTCTGTGTGCTGGAAATCTCTGGATGGGACCCTCTGGATTTGCTTTTATGCCCTTCACAAAGCAGAGCTACTTGTGTCACTGCAAGGCACTCAGAAATGCTTTGAGACTTCAAAGTGTTTGAATAATGCCATGGAAATCCCATGGGTACAGTAGGAATATGTTCCCTGGGTGCTGGGGAGCAGCTCATTTCTGGAGGGTGGTGCAGTGGAGTCACAGGGTTCTGGGATATTCACACTTGGGCAGCCTGCAAGAGAGCTGGGGAGGGAACTGGGACAGGAAGTGGAGGGACAGGACAAAGGGCAATACCTTTAAGCTGCAGGAGGGCAGGGTTAGTTGAGATATTGGGATAAAATCCTTCCCTATGAAGGTGAGGAGGCCCTGGCACAGGGTGCCCAGAGAAGCTGTGGCTGCCCCTGGATCCCTGGCAGTGTCCAAGGCCAGGTTGGATGGGGCTTAGAGCAACCTGGGCTACTGGAAGGTGTCCCTGGCCATGGCAAGGGGTGGAGTGGGATGATCTTTAGGGTCCCTTCCCACCCTAACCATTCTAGGGTTCTCTGCTCTCAGACCAGTGCAGAGGGGTGGGTCAGACCACAACATTGCTTCAGCTGCTCGATGCCAGTCCTGGCAGGACCTCACATAATTTATAATTCATTATCTACCAGTGTTAAAACTGCCCTGACTGGACACCAAAAGCAGCCTGCAAAGGTAAGAGCAGCATGACAGAATAGCTGGCTGAGAATGTTTTGGACTGCAAACCTCTGCCAAAAACCCTCTGCAGTTTGTCTCCTCCCTGTGGAAAGATTTTGTTTTTCTTCTCAGGGTCTGTTAGATTCTGCCTACAGTTGTCATAATTTTCCTAGCCAGTTACAGACATTAGGGAAAAATACCTTGCAAGGATGAGGTAAATGCAAATTTCTCTTGTCTGTCGAGCTCAGCAGGTTGTAAGGGAAAATACCCATAATATTTATTTCTATTATATTAAAATTGCTGCCGACATCTCCCAGAGCCTTAAAAACAACAGAAAATTAGATTTTTTTTTTTCCCACATTGCTGGGCATTCCCACCCTGTTTTGTTATGCTTTTTTTTTTTTTTTTTTTTTTTTTTTTTTTTTTTTTTTTTTTTTTTTTTTGTTTTGTATTCACTTTGTGCTGTTTGTCCAGGCTCTGGCTCTTTGCTAAGTAAGGAGCTAAGGCTGGTGACTTGTGTAACACCTGTCATTATTTCAAAGCAGGCCGACGGCTTTAATAAACCATGTTTGCAGGGAAAGAGGGAGCTGTATTTCACAGATCCGGAGGGAAAGCCAGCGTCTCCCTGCCCACCACATCCCGCCTGCGTGTGGCAGTGCTGAATCAATAACTGCTGCTCCCAGTTCCTCTAGAACATCCCTCAGTGCCTGGCAACTCAAACCAGTGAGTCCCCAAACAGTACAGCCTCTTCCCCAGGCTGTGCATGCTTGTTAGCTTCCCTCTCCTCCTTATTTTTTATTGAGAATGCTGTATATGCTTCATTACAATAAATGCTTTGCTGTTAAATTTTCTCCAATACATTTTGGCAGCTGCATAACAGATAAATGGTTTCTCTCCCCACAGTGCAGGAGTACCCTAAATTAGAAATACACTTACCTTCAGTTTTGGGAATTGTTTTATTGTATTGCTTTTCAAGGTTAGGGCTCTCTCATATATGGGAATACAATGCTCCCAGGTGGGAGTTCTTCAGGAACCTCAGTGGGAACAGGATGAAGTCCCCACTTCATCCTTGGAAGTGTTCAATAAACAAATGCATGTGGTACTTGGTGATGTGGTTTAGTGGTGACGTGGCAGAGCTGGGTTAGCAGGTTGCACTCGATGACCTTGGAGAGCTTTTCCAAGCATAATTCCATGATTCTGAGTGGGTTTGATGCAGGGGAATGGGAATAACTGGCATGGAAATATGTTATGTGCTTCAGTGCCACAAAACCAAGCCCTGGAGGAAAGAGAGTCTGTCTTACCCTCATCTCTGATGTCAGAAGGCAGCAGGGGGGTCCAGAAGGTTTCCCCTCCGTCAGGTCTCCTCCACTCCTACAACAGAGGATCAAGGCCATTATCTGAACCTCTCACCTGGGGCTGGAATCAGGGAATTCTCTGCAGTCCATGGCCATTGCAGCGGAGGAGGGAGAGCATGGATTTAAATAAGGTTCAAAAAGAACACTCCAGGTGGGAGCTGAAGGTGAAAGAACCCAAGTTACGCTCTGCTCAGCTCCCCCATACAGACAAACCCTCCTTGCTCACTTTCAGTAGTTCAAACACAGACTGCTAAATGGACTCAGCTATAAAACATTTAATCAAGTTTCCCAGCATTTCCTTATGATATACAATAATCATGATTAAGAAAAGGGACTGAACCCCACTCTTTGAGGCAACCCAGGAGTGCATTTTAAATTCTTCCTGTCACCAAGAAAAAAATCTCAGCCTTCTAAAAGAGCTGTTTGTACACTGCCCCAGTCCAGTCCTGAGAGGTGCTGGGTGCTCCTGGTTACACACAGCCAGGGCCAATATTCTAAAGGCATTTAGAGATTATGCTTCACCCTGTCATAATCCCCTACTTCATGTTAATTTATATTATAAAATCTGCTTTGCAAAAATGACCCTAGGCACTTTTTTCTATTTTTTAAGAATAGTCTTTAAATATAAGAATATTTAGGCTTTTAATTCCCTGTGCTTTCCAGAAGAGACTTGGGAGAAGATGCAAAGCCAGACTTGAGAAAAAAAGGAACAAAAGGTTTTTCTGAGTAATCAGGGGGATGCTGCAGGCTTGGTGGGATGATGGTGACCCTGAAGGGAAGGGCTCACCTAGCAACAGGGGACAAAAGTAAGTGGGGACAATTTACTAGCCGTCCTTTAAGTTTCTATCTGTCCCCTTTGTACTGTCTGTTTTTTAAGAAAGGTCGGCTATGACAATTTTTAATCTCTTTATGAGGTTAAAAGGCCTCTTTCTGGTTCCGAGGGGAGACTTCCAGAAGGTCTTTGACAGGACTCAGCATCTTGTCACACTAGTGAACATGGGTAGCAACGTGAAGAGATTTTGGTTATGTCCATTTTCCACTTGCTTTTTCTGCAGGCTGGAAAGTGAAAAAATATCTAAAATCTAATCAGAGGGCAAGGGATAGGTCTGTACTTTCTGTCCTATTTCTTGTGTCACTAAGCCATGACTGCAGTGCAGGTGGTGGAGATGTAGGAATAAGTAACTGCTAATGAGATTGATAAGAGTTCAACTTCATGTGGTAATTTATTTATTTACAGACACTGCACTGAATTTTGGATGGGAGTTCAGGCCTCTGCTAAATGTACTCACACATGCTTTTGTCCAGGCTTTCCCCTCTTCCCATTTCCATGGGCAGTGTTAAAGAATGTCAAGAAATTATTGTCTGTACTGGTTCTCATGCCAACTTATGGAAGGAGGTCTGACATAGCTGAATTTAAAGCAGAGATCATCTGCATTTCTTCTCAGGAGGTGGGAATGGTCACCTCAGGCTGCACCACACTCAGACACTCCAGCTGAAATCCCAGGTCTCTAGAGGTCATTACTGCACCCAGAGATGCCTTTGCATTTTTTATTACTGTGGTCATGGCGCTGCAGACGTTTTGCAACTGGTTTTTTGGAGCATCTCCATCCTAAAGATCAAGCTGGGAGTTTCCCCCAAGGAATTTCCCTTGCTTGTTGCTGTGAACAGATGTATTTTGCAGAAAGTCCAGCAAATTAATAAGCAAATTTATCCACCAAATCCAGCAAATTAATCCAAACAACTAACAAGCTAGATATTTGTGTCTTCTGACAGAAGTTTGTGCCTTCTGACAGAAGTTTGTGCCTTCTGGCACGAATATCTTTCTGTACTTCTAGTTAGGGCAAATCCTGAAACCACTCCCAAACCACTCCAATTTAAGTAACCAAGATTTCACTGCAAATTAATAGGAAGAGAAATGCAGGATTTTTCAGTTCAGTGCTCTAAAGTTGATTTAATACTTCACAAGAACTGCATTTCACACTGTTGGAACTGAAGATGCTGCTTCTCATTGCAGAGGAGCTGGGTCGCACAACCTTTAAAAGGTCCCTTCCAAAACAAACAGTTCTGTGGCACAGAAAAGGATAACCAGGACTCATGTTTATCAGGCAGGACTTATCCTTGTTTCCAGCCAGGCACACACACACAGGGATAAAGCCCTGGCCTTTTGCAGTGCCTGATTTGTGCTGCTAGTCCCCCAGGGCCAACTCGACTGTGATACTGGGCTGGACATTTCAGGGTGTTTTGTGAGCTCTGGAGATTGAAAACCTGGCTCCAGGTTTCCAAACCCTGGTTCACACTCAGCAGAGACCTTGTGGTAACACAGCCATGAATAGGTTTGCAGAAAGGAGCAGAGAGTGCCAGGGAGCACGGAGGAAGCACAGTGTGCTCCTGCGTGTGGTTCTTGGAGGCAGATGGTGCTGTTGGCCAAGGAACAGTGCTGCAGAGGCTGCCGAGCTCCTCAGACAGACCTCCGCAGACAGTTGCAATAACTGCTCTCAGAACTCCTCTGGGATCAGCAGGCATCGTTTTGGGTGGAGACGTTCCCAGAATTTCAAGCAGCATTGCTATGATTTGTGGGAGTTGTGGGTTTGGAGAAGCATCAGCAGCTTCATGTGCACCTCTGGGTGTGTGTGAGCTGCTCAAACCTTCCCTGGCTGCTGCCCTGAGCAGAAACTTTTCTGGGAACAGTCTCTCCCAGCATGTTGGTGTGGGAATTTCAGGGTTCCAGACATATCTGGGAGGAGCAGAGGTAAAACCAAAGCAGGAATTGTTGCAGGAATGCTGTTTCTGAGGGGCAGAGTGGCTCTCTGCTGGGCTTTAATCACATGCTGCTTTATGGAATCACTTTGAGGTGCTCACCACAATCCAGGCCTCGTTGACCATGTCCAGGCTGCACTAAAACATAGTCCTTGCTCAGGATTACTGTTGAATATGAGTTTATGAACAGTGGAGAAATGGAGATTTAGGCCTTTTAAATGTGAAATATGACATTCTTAGTGGCAAGTTGCACTCAGCAGAATGAGAACTGTCTTTGCACAGAGCTTGAAGGGAAGCAAAAACTGTGTTTGGTGAACTGCACAGGCAAGGACTGTGCTGATACAGGAGCCACAAACCAGTGCAAGAGTCTTGGGGCTGTCCCAGCCACCAGCAAGGTCACTCATGCTCGCAGGAATGTGCACTGGGCCAGAGAGTTTGGGATTTTGGGCAGCACTCTGGAATATCTCAATGTCTTTGACTCCCACTGGCAGAACTGGGTCAGGTATCCATCCAGAGCACATGCAAGGGCACGGTCAAGGGTGGCTGACATGGCACCTGAGCCTCACCTTTTCCTAAAATAATCTCCCTTCTTTTTCCATAAGCTCTGTAAGTGCTGTTTTTATGGTTATGCTATTGCTGAGCCCAAGTGTTGGAGAATGATGAAATCTAATAAACATGTCAGGTTCTTTTATTCATCATTAGACTCTGAACACTTTAGGATTCACTTGGGTCACATTTTGGAGCTTTTCTCTGCAGCCATCAGGGTTAGCAGGGCCATTTTATCAAAACAGGCCTGAACTATTCACACATTCACAAGAATCCTGAGGAATGAAGGAGCTCACTGCAGATTCATGTGAGCTGAATCAATATCAAGGGCATGGAGCTGAGAACTGTGATTTTATGGCTCTGTCTTTTTGGTTGGTCAAGTTCTCTGTGAGATAAAACTGAAGCCTCAGAAATTTTTTCCTTTATCCAGGTCTCCTTTAGTTTTTCAGAACCAAGTTAAAAGTGTAACAGGGGAAAAGTCTTCATTTGTGATACAAGTGCCTCTAAACCAAAAGTACTTTTAGAATTCTTCCTTCACCTTTCCTCTTGTTCCTCATGTCCTTATGCTCATTTTTAAGATGCAGGGGAGAGAAAGCCATGGAAAAATTTCAACCAGAAATTTTAATCGAGGCTGTGTGAATTTTCAGACACTAACCTACAGAAGAAATTTTAGTATTGAAAACTCAATGAGGAAATCTGTAGCTTCTACCTAAATGCCTTTCTTGGGCAAAGTGCTATTTTTTCCCTAGATAATTATTGCAAATGTTGTGGACTTATTTTTGTCTACTTGCAGTGTTTGTGTATGATAGCTCACCAAATATGAGCTCAGAAGAGTATCTACTGAAAACCATTATTATCAGGTGAGAGATTTATGGGCTTGGTAGCAAATTTATGATGGATAAGTAAAATTGGAAGCAAATAATAGTGAAAAATCTCACTTATTCTTACACTGTCAGTGGAAGACCTGTAAGGCAGATTCATGCGATGTGGAGCAAATATTTTATTCCCAGTTAGAGGAATTTTAGTTGACTGTAATGGGTGAGCAGATGGGTGCAGTTCAGTTATAAATTAAGCTTTGGGATCTTGTTTTCTTGATTTTGGGTCTTAGTCAGGAACAGTCCATGCCTGGCAGGAAAATTGCTTTCTTATGAAACTTTGGCCCCTATTATTCAACTCAGATTTCTCTGGGCCTAACTGACACCTACTTTTTTCCTACATTTTTTTCTACTTTTCTATGCATTTTGGAACTCTGATTAGATATGAAATGTTAATCTTTATAATTGTTTTGGTGTAGAATATAATAATCCTAAATAACCCTTTGATTTTCAGCTTTTGGCTATAAAATTGATGCACCCACTGATATTTTATTGGTAAAGAGCTCATTCTGGTGAAGTCTTGGGGATATTTAAGAATTATTAGTACCAAAGCCATCACTTGACAATAAGCATTTCAGAGCAGATTTGGGAGGACATCAGTGAGTTATAAGAATAGACAGGTACAATTATTTTTTCAAAAATCTGGATGTGGCCAGTGGAGTTTTGAAATGCTGATACCTTTCACTGGCATCTCAGGAAAAAAAAATTAAATAAAGATAAACCCATCAGTTTATTGGGAAGCTTAGACAGTGGTGGTTCAAACTGCGGTTCTACAATAGCCTAAAAAAGGTAATTCATCATGTAAAGAGCCTAGGTAGCAAAGCTCCCATCCCATGAAGAAATACACAATTAATCCAACCTTAAGGATATGTGCTATAAATCCTGATGACCCTTTGGCAGGGTAAGTGTCACAGAATGAGTAGCTCTGGGTGCATAGAATGAAGTTCACCAAAGACAGGATGCCCTGGAGGGAAAAACTACCTGGCAAATTAAAAAGGGAAATATCCCTTTCTCTTCCCCCATGTTCCCCTCCCATCCCCGTGCCTGCACACAACCTTCCGTGTCTTAATTGATTTATGTCTGGGCAAACATCACCTGCATGACTAATTTCTGAAAGGATTTTAATGCTTTGGAAGTACTTAAGGAGGGAACAGCCAGATTCATAGCTGGCATAACTCTGCACAGCTCTGCTGAAGTCAGGGGATTTATAATGACTTGAATACTTAGGAACCAGGCTTAAAATATGCAGCTACAGAACTGCAATGCTACCTTACTCGGAAAAGTTTTCCTTGGGGTGAATCTCACACCAGAAGATGAAACATTCCAACCCTTTCAGCAGGAAAAAAAAGGGGAATTGTTCATATCGGCCCTGTCAGAGCTGCTGACTTTATGACCAGTGGGGCTTAGGAAGATCTGACCACCAGCATGTGGAAGACAGCTCTGTGCAGGGAAGAGCAGTTTCTGTGGGTATCTTTCTGCCTTGCCTGCTCTGATGCTGTGGCAGAGATTTATTTTATGCCTGCAGTGCAGCTCCGTTGCTGCTGCCTTGTCTGGAGACATCATTTGTTCCCATCTGCTGCTGCAAGGGAGGAGCTGGAGTAGCTGTATGGGAAGGGGAGCCCATGACTGCAGTCTTTTTTGTGGATACCCTGCAGGCAAATCCCCCAAAACTATCTTCCTGGAATTTTTTGAATTGCTAAATGTTTTTGTGGGGAATCCGATCTCTTCTTGGGACAGGTCACCACTTCCCAGGTGGTGACAGAGATGGTGCAGGAGTGTCTCCAGGGGATCCAGTCAGACTCCACAAACCTGCCCTGTGGTGCTGCCTGACCGCTACAGGGAATGCACGTTCCATTGCTGCTCCTTACCTTAAACCAGGCATAGAAAAGCCCAATAAATTAGATTGTCTGGGGCAGACTGGGAGGTGTCTCTCAGTTGCCCTGTGGCACATCCCTCTCGTGGAGCCCAATGAGAGACATGCAGCCAGAAAAAGGGGATGATTCCATCCTTACCTTGTGATCCCAGCCACAAAATGAGAGACTAAACCAAGGACCAGGCTCAAACTGTGCAGCTAGAGGAAGAACCACCTCATTTACACCAAGTTTTGCCTCAAAGTAGGTCTTGAGGAAGTTTGCCCTGCAATGGACTCCACTGCTCTCAGCAGGGGAGCAAACAGAGGAGTAAGATCTGGAGCAAACTCAGAGAAGGAATTCGATCTGGGGCAAATAAGATGTTCAGGGTAATTTCAGGGTTGAGTCACTGCACTTTCATGAGATGACTTTACGTAATAAAAGGAACGAAATCCAGCACCAAATCCTTTTAAGGAACTGGAAATACAATTTGTGTGCCAAACACCAGCGGCATATGTGAGTAACAAAATTATGCACCACGAGTAGCCCTTGTGTTCCTGCTGCTTATCAGCCCTTCCAAGATAGTTGGCTAACGGCCTCATCTGGGAATTTTGAGTAAAACTCAGAATTCCTTTGAACACAGAGTTCCATTAGCTGCAATTTAATTGGATCTGTAGGTCAGTGGGAAGTGGATTACCACAGTGGAGGAAAGTGGTGAGCACACTGTACATTCCTAGTACATTGGAAAGCCTCTCTGGGAACAATCTTTGGAATATTTCCACACAGGATGCATCTTATGAGTCTTAGGATTTCAATAGTAGCCTTTGCCTTCAGCAGCAATGAAGAGGTGCTGGGAACAATTGCATATTGCTTTTCATTGTCCTGCACATCTACTGGAGATATTCCTGTTCTGTTTAGGATAATAATAAAGTCTTGAGTTCAGAGTGAATACCAGAGTGTGTCCAGATGTCCAAGAAGGAATCCAGGCTTGTCCCAGCAATGCTGTTGCCACAGGCCCAGGGCAGTGGCTGTCCCCTGTGCTGGCCCTGCTGAGGGACCTCGAGTGCTGTGTCCAGTTCTGGGCCCTCATGGCCAGAGAGACCTGGAGGGGCTGGGGTGTGTCCAGGGAAAGGAATGGAGCCGGGGAAGGGGCTGGAGCACCAGGAGGGGCTGAGGGAGCTGGGAAAGGGGCTCAGCCTGGAGAAAAGGAGGCTCAGGGGGGACCTTGTGGCTCTGCACAACTCCCTGACAGGAGGGGCAGTGAGGGGGGTCAGGTTCTGCTCCCAGGGAACAGGGACAGGAGGAGAGGGAACGGCCTCAGGCTGGGCTCAGCTTGGATGCCAGGAGGAATTTCCCCATGGAAAGGGTGGTCAGGCCTTGGCAGGGGCTGCCCAGGGAGGTGTTGGAGTCCCCATCCCTGGAGGTGTCCAAGGAAGGTCTGGGTGTGGCACTCAGTGCTCTGGGCTGGGGACAAGGTGGGATGAGGCACAGCTTGGACTTGATGGTCCTGGAGGGCTTTTCCAACCTCATCCCAGTGATCCTGGGATTCTGTGAGCAGACTGGCTTCCAGCACTTGATAGCAACCATAAGCCACATGTCTTTTAAGAAAGGGGTTGAGCTCAGCATGACAAATGTAAAAAAAGGGTGAGAATGAAGGTATGCTCAAAGGATGAGTATGGCATATCTAACGCCTCTGATTTTTAGTTTAATTTTAAGCAAAGAGTGTCCAAAATCGACTGAACTTCTGAGCTTTCCTAAGATTTTTTTGTGGATCTCCATCTACACTTTTACTATTTTCCCCTTTTTTCTCTTTAGGGATTTTTTCCTTTGTTTGTTTGTTTTGCTGGNTGTTTCTATTTATTTGGAGCTTTTTGCCGGTTTACTTGTTTGCTTGGTGTGGTTTTGGTCTTGGTCTTTCGTTTTTAGCAATTTCCATGAATTTATATAAACAAATTCCTAGTTCTTGTGATTTCCACCCCTAGTCTCATTACTTTCTATTGTCTCTTTTTAGTTAGATCCTTGCAATCAGCTTCCTTCCTCATTTCCTTTATTTCCTGTATTCTTTATTGGCACAGACTGGTAGTGGGTTGCCACAATGGGAACTGAAGAAAGCCAAACAAATCCTATTTTTTCCCATATCTTTACTAGAAACTAAAACACAGCTAACAAGTCATCTTATATTTCCCAGAAACATCAGCTGCACTGAGCCAGTGCTTTAGATTAATTCAGTTTATTTCAGCAAGTTTACAAGTTTGCAGAATTCCACAGATTTTCACAATGCCTGGCAAGAGCTGGGGATTGGTGATGTTTATATGGATTGCCCTGTTCCCTGGTGATGGAATGTGTGTAATCATCCTTTTCCAATATGCAAAAATTAGGAACAAAATCAGCCCAGTGCCTCCACTCTGAGATAATTGATGCTGGCTTTATGGATTATATTTTCTTTACTGAGGACCTTCTCACTGAGCAAATGTGACAAATGAAAACACTTGCTGAGATTTTATTTCTCTGGCAATTTTCCATGTTTTCTTCCACTAGCAATATCATATTTTTGTTTGTGAAAGGAAGAGTTATTGTTTATCCTCATTATTTGCCTCTTAGAACTGAAGTAAAAATAACTGTTATTGAGGACACATTAAAATGGAAGCAGGTAGAAAAGAGCAGCTTCTAAAAAAAAAGCCACCTTTAGAGAAAATTTTACAAACTTGCTTGTGGAAAACTATAGCAAGTTACTCCAGATGACAAATGATGATTTAACTTGCTGGGATATTTAGCTTTTTTGTAATCTTGCTGGACATATTCAAGAGCTAAAACACACTTATAGGAATTCCATTTATTTGCATTTCTCTGGTAAGCAACAAGTCCAGGTTGTGCTGGAAATGCAGATCAGGAGGCAGCCCATTTTCCTGGGCATATTAAGCAGCTGAAGACATAGGATATAGTGGAAAACCTGAGTGACAACCTCTATTTCCCAAGCTCCCTTTCTGAAAGATCACTCAGCCTCCAACCCTCTTTTCCTGTCAATCTTTTGGAAGCATGGTTCACATGTGGCCCCTGGGAGATGGGTGAGCAGCACAAACAGGATTTATTCTGTCCATGGGTACTTTGGGAAAGGGAAATAGCAGTGGTTTGCAGCTGAAGGTTAGAATCTGGGACATCCTTGTTGTGGACTTGCTGCTTGTGAGGGAGTACCACCAGAAGTATCTCATTCATTCCTTTGGGAAAAAAATCATCAAAGAGAATTGTCCATGGAATTGCCCACACCAAAGAGTGCGACATTGCAGTGACTGCCTTTGCCAGATGACCTTCAGGATTTGCATTAATCATTCAGCTCCATGTGGGAAAGAAATATTCCTCATAAAAGAGCTGTCATTCATCTAAATGGCATTTAGGCACCAAATGAAACTGTGGACATGTCTACAACATCCATGGAATCCCAGAATCCCAGAATGGTTTGGTTTGGAAGGGACCTTAAAGCCCATCCAGTGCCACCCCCTACCATGGGCAGGGACACCTTCCACTGTCCCAGGCTGCTCCAAGCCCTGTCCAGCCTGGCCTTGGGCACTGCCAGATGCCTTCTTCTCTGCCTGGGCCACACAAACCAGGCTCAAAGTTTGCTCTGGCCCCCCTGGATCTCCAGGGGGTTTTGCACAACTCCCACCTTTTCAGCAACAAATTGGATTTAGGTTTTAAGGTTTTAGAAAAAAAAAGAAGACAAATAGACACAAAGCTTTTCAACTAGGCACATGGCTCAGTGCCACGCACAGAAATGAACTGGAATTAATCCCTTTTCTCTGTAAGTCTTGTAGGAAAGGTGCCTCCGGATGCTCTTCACCAGGTAGGAATTCAGTATTTATAGGCAGATAAATGGGAGAGATCTGTTTATACAAAAAGTAAATAAGCTGAGAATAGGGATACCAAAGGGAATGACTTGGACAATGTTTATTTTTTTTGTCAGAAGCTGAAGAAAGTGTCACTGTTAAATTTTGGTGAGGAGATGCACTCCTACACCCCCACTTACATCAACTGATGCTGATGTCATGAAATGTGGACGAAAAACATGATTTTTTTTTTTTTAAGCCCAAGCTGTCTGCTGCAAAATCTGTTCTTATACAATCTTCCTTTCTTTTTCTTCCTTGTTTGTTTGTAAAGTGATTGAAATGGTCAAGCCTGGAAATTTCCATCCCTTTCTTGGTATAAATTAAAAACTTCATTTAGTAGCTTTTTAATTGAAAATTTTAACTTTTTCTAGCAGCATTTACAGTAAATATAAAGATAAGCTTTGAAAAAGAATATTTGATCATTTCACTAGTGTGAAACAAAATTTATTTCTAACCTTAGATTTTAATCATGCAATGAAGAAATCATTTTAATAACAAATTCAGATACTGGTTCAGGATCTGAAAAATGATTTAAGGTGTCCTACAGCACAACAAGGCATCTTTAATTGTCACTCTCTGACACTGCCAAGAAAAGCGTGATTGATGTCCTTTAAATGTTTTGGAATTTTTTCTTTACAAGAAAGTAGATTTATTGGCATTCACTGGGGCTCAGGTTCCTCCGTTATGTATGTCTGGAGCTACTTGCAAATTTCAGATGTAGTCACATCTCTTTTACATTCTCTTTTCTTTAATTTCGTTAACCAATCTTAAAGCCATGGGACCAAACCTGGTATTACTGGCTTACAATTATCTTTTGAATTCCTTTTGTAACCTGCACATGAACCAGTCCACAGAAAAAGTAGCATTTTGTTAAAGCAGTTGAAAGAAAAAACAATTCCATATTTCTTCTTTTCATGCTTTACTGTTTGAAATCCCATTGAACTATTATTGCCAATGTTTTTACTATCTCTGTGCTTTAAAATAATTTAAGAAAAAAAATCTACTTAAAGCAAAAGCTGCTGGTGATAAGAAAGAGAAAAGGAAGGATAACAACAATTCTTCTGAACTGTTAATAAAAGCATAATGCAGGAATCCCTGTGAGGGTGGTGAGGCCCTGGCACAGGGTACCCGGAGAAGTTGTGGCTACCCCTGGATCCCTGGAAGTGTCCAAGGCCAGGTTGGAAATTGGGGCATGGAGCAACCTGGGACAGTGGAAGATGTCCCTGCCCATGGCAGAGGGTGCAATGAAAAGATTTAATGTCCCTTACAACTCAGGCTGTTCTATGATTCCTCTTTTGTTCCTATTAATTATAACAAAATAAATTTCAATTTAAGTGAAATTACCTTTCCAAATGGGTCTTTTTTTAGTACTTTTTTTTTTAATCTCAAAGTACTTCATGAGATGCAAAACAATCTCCTTAGGATCTGTAAATTGGCACATCTAGGGGGATTTAACACCTTGGGAAGAATTGCTTGAGAAGGTGATGTGCGTGAAGCAGTTGTCTCTCCTTGTGCTGTGAACAATAGGATGGCTCTGGAGTCAGAGCAGGAAGGATGTTAAAAGCTGTGGGGATATTTGTTGATAAAATTGCAGGAGTTGCAGTTTGCTGTACTGCTTCCCTCCCCCACATCCTTCACTGCAAATTGAATGCTGAGTGACTCTCCCACCCACTCCCTGTCAAAAACCCTCTGACTGCTTGGTTTGAAAAACATAATGTCTGAATTTTCTGTTGTAGGTGTTGCCAGGTTGTCTAAACTCTCATAGCAGCAAATTTTCTCCAAGCTCTGAAGGTAGAGCTCATGTTAGAAAATCATCTTCCCCAGATTAGCAAGGTTATTTCAAANGAAAAAAAAAGAAAAAAAAAGCTCAGTGACTAATGCTTCTATTAACCAAATACAGAAAGCAAAGAATGTCTTAAGTTGGGTGCTTTGTTGGAAATTCCAAAATTGATGGCTCTGCTGGGGCCTGTATAATTCATATACAGCACTTTAACCTGTGATTAATTACAAAAGCAGCAGAAGCTTAGCTCCTTCCCACTTATGCTTTCATCAACACTGAAAATCCCAAATTAAATCTGGGCTAGGCTCTAAGAGACTCAAGTGACTTGCTGGTCTGATTAAAACCAGCCATCCTGCCGAGCCTTGTGACAGCACTGGGGAAAACCGGGATCTCTGGGAGAGAAACATCTACCAAGATGAGAGACCAATGCTGGAGAGAGCAACTTTGTTATCGTGAGGGGAAAAGAGACACTAAAAGAGTGAAAACAAGGGTTCTGCACAAATGCAAAGCTGGTATGTGGGAGAACAAGTAGGACTTTTGGATTTGGGAACAGTATTTTTTCTGATGTGCTCTGGGAGAGAGGCAAATGGTGATAACACCATGAGAGCACCAGCTTCAGCTGAACCACTGCAGGGTGAATCACATACTGAGGAGTGTGACCGTGCAAAAAGAAGCCTCTTGGCTGATGCTATTTGAAGTTCAAAACTTCCTGGCTGAAGGTGAATGATCTGTGAGCAGGGGATTGTTCTCACTGCAGCCTAGAAATAAATGTTCCACAGAAAACCCAGCAGCATTATATGAACTTCTCCACCAAGGACTACTCCCCTATTTTTGTGTTTATTTGTGTTCCAGAGGCTCTCACAAAGCTTTGAGGTTACTAGAATAAGGTGAGGTGAAAGGGTAAGATAAAGAAGAGAGGAACAAAATTTCATTCTGGATTTTGTTTGGCTTGAGCCGCTTTTGTTTTTTGTCAGCCTATTTCAGCCAGAAGCTGGGTCAGCTTTGCATGGTAGAATGGTTTTCTGCAGATGATTAAAGTGGCTCCCCACCTGAGCTTTGTTGTGGCTGTAGCTCAGGAACAGAAGAGAAAGGAAGTGGGAACACAAAATCCATCTTCTTGTGAGTGGACAGTAGGCACATCCCAGTGTGTTGACTGAAAAGGAAAATATGGGTTTGTGGAAGGCAGCCAAGCTCTTCTTGGGAAAGCTGGGAAAAGCAATCAGGAATACATCTGGAAGCCACAACTCCTTGAAGTGTGTCTCACACAACATAGGATGTATTTGTGAAGGATTAGGATCACTGAGACCACACAAAAGGCTGTTTGCCATTACTTCCCCATCCACACTTTCCTCCCCTCACAGATTCTACAAACTTCACTGCTCTCAGCAAGAGGTGGGAGTGGATAAAAGTTGTACTTTGGAGCTTGTTGCTGTCACTGTGGTGGTGGCACTGCCTCAGCTGTCGCTCCCTCCCCTGGTCCTGCACCTGCCCTGGGGCACAGCTGGGCTCTTCTCCCTCCTTTCAGAGATATTCAGGGAGCTGCAAAAGGAAGTGAGACAACCCACATGAGCAAAATAAATCACAGAAATAAGGAAGTAAATGGTTCTGCCTTTCAGTTTTTGGAAGTGCACAAGGAGAGGCAGCAGCTGGAGCTGAGCAGGGGAAGGGCAGAACTGTAATCAAGACACTCATTTTTCGGCAAGCCCCAGATGCAGATCAAGAAATGCAAAGTTTGTGCTGACGAGGAGACAAGGGCCTCAGTTCTCATCCAGCAGAGGGTAAATTAAAAAATAATTATGAAGAACAGCAATTTCTCTCAAAGTGTTCAACACCTTGCATATTTACCCCAGAGTTATTTTCTTTCTGTGGATGAAATAGAAAGGTCTGGGAGTTGGTCTGGGGGTATTTAATGCCTGTTTGTTTCTCTTACAGCCTTACCCTGCCCACAGGCCATGACCCCTCCAGCTGGCAAGCATGAACTGGTCTGGAAGGGGAGTTTTTCAGGTGATGTGGCTTAGGAGAGGTTGGAAAGAGGAAAAGCAAACTTGTAAATGAGTTCAACTCCCAGGCAAGGAAATTCAGAAACAACAAAGACAGATTTTGCTCATTTGGTATTTCCATGGATTGAGAGAATTCAGTTTTGGGGGAATGGACATGAGAAATATTTGCACACCTAAGTGAATATTGAATAAGTTTCTCAGGCTTGTCCTAGAAATATCCAAGTAGCCCCACAGCTGCATCATGGGTTCAATTCAGAGTAAACATGAAATCAGTAAAGAAATCTGGTCTTTGGTCTCTGGCACTTTGGACAACCTCACATTAAATCTTGATGTGTTCCCTATGTGATCTATTCTTTCTCTGTCCTAAACAGTAACTGAGATAGGTCTATAAAGAGCATGGATTTAAGGAGAAAATGCAGGTTCTTGGCCAGTTAAGTGGTTTTTATTTTATATTTCCATTGCACCATACATTACAGCATAGGCTGCTCTTCAGTATATCAGGGGAATGCAGAGAAAATATGAATAGCTTGGCTCATAGATTTAAAAGCACACAGAAAGCACTGGATCGTTCTGTGTGTTCTCCCAGCTCCTCTTTGAAATTATTCTCAGCATAAAAAATGTATTTACATTCAGATCAGAAGTATCCACAAGAGGCATGCAGCTGTGGAATGTGTTACATATTGTAATTATAAAGATATATTTGTTCCCTTTTCCTGGGAATTGATTCTGGTATTGATTTGTTCTCAGTTCTGCTCACCTCCAATAAGACAGTGGGGGGAAGGTGGATTTTATGGGAAACAATGTTAATTGCTTTATCTCTGGGGAAGAAATAGAGTCATTGAAAACCTCACATACAACTGGGTAACAATTCCTCCAAACAGACTTAGAATAATGATCCAAGCCACATTCTTTCTTAATTAAGACTATGGTTATAGATGGTTACTGGGACACTTGGAAGGTTTGGACAAAAGAGAAAGCCTAGAAAGTTAAAGGGGAAAAAATATAATGTCGAGAACACATTTTTAAAATCAAATGAAAGCTGTAGCTTCTCTAAATTGTTTTGAGAACAGGAGTTTTCCAGCAGATTCAAAGCCATCTGGTAAGAGAAAACCTGGACAAAAGCTTGAGTTTCACTTTTAATCCTTAAAAAAAAAAAACAAACAAAGAACCAACAAAGAGTCAAAAGACCAAAAAAGAACCAACTCAATCACCAGACCCCACAAAGAGATCTTTGTGGCTCTTGTTTTCTGAACATTAATGGAGACAAACTCCAACAGAATGAGCAGATGAGGCCAGGGAGGCACACAAGGTGTGTCAGTCCAGGATTAGCTGTATGAACAGAGAGGAGGATTTGTAGGCTTTGAACCCTCTTTTCGCTTCTCCTAGAGGCAGTGTCCCAAAATTGCTCATGGGCTGGATTGCTTTGGAGGTGCTGCTTTGAAAAACAGCAATTAGTATGAAGAACTATTATGTTGGCTGTTTTTCTTGAGCTGCAGGGCTTTTTTAGTTCTGAAATATGAGAGCCTCCAAAATTACTGCAGCAATATGGATACCATTACTAGAAAGTTCTTTGTGGTTGATATAACACTTCTATTCCAGTTTGTTTTAAGAATGGTTACAATATGCCTATTTTAAAAAAAAAAGAAATACAGGCAAGGAAAAACAAACCCTGTGTTTCAGAGAACGTTGCATCAGATAAATAGATCCATTTTCTTGGCAGAATAACAACATTTTTCCTTCTTTGATATGGGGCAAATGGAACTGCTGAGCTGTGTTCTCCACTGAGATTAGAGATGTATTTGGAGCCCAGAGCTCCCCTCTATCACAAGCTGATATTAACAAAGCCACAAAAGCCTCTCTGCTTTCAGCACTGCTAATAAAGAGTGTTTCTACCTGAAAGTAGAACATGAATGGCTCTGGCTTTTCATCCACAAAGAAATGTATTCAGCTCCTTTGCTGAAACACTTCGATTCACAATGTTTGTTCTGCTGTGGTTTAGATGAAGACAGCACAAAAGTTCTCCCTGTTCCAAGAGGAACACCTTCTCTCTCAATTTCCATCTCATCTCAGCATCGACCCAAGCCTTCTTCCTTTCCACATTTTGGGTTTTCCAGGATTTTTTTTCTCTTTTTCCCCTTGCAATTATCATAGGCACCTTTTGGCCCAGATGGTCTAGCCTTGCATGAAAATTAGATTTTAATTAATCTCTCCCAAAAATTTCTGCCTCGTGTGGATGATGTCACGTTCCCATTATCTAACCCTTAATAACTGATTATGGCCTAATTGAATGTACTAGAGGAAAAACGACAGGATGTCAGGATATAAAGTTCATTAAGGAAAATCAATTTGCAAGGCTTTAAATTGCATTAAGGGCTACCCTTTAAATCATCTAATGTATTTCTTCCTGGTTTGGGAAGGTAAATAGGCACATTGTGGAGAAATATGTGCAAGGAGAAGTGGTAGGTTTTGTGGGTAAATTAAATTGCAAATGACTGAAGATCAGACAACAATTCCATTATCAATGACAAGCTGCCAAGGTACTCAAAGAAATACTTTGCCAAGTGCCTTGTGTTTTCCATTTCTTTGTCATTTAGAAATAAATAAATCCTGCTTGGAGGCTGGGCTGAGATCTCTCTCATTTTATTAAAAAAGCCAACCGAGAAGGGTTAATGAATACCAACTCCATTACTTGCTCTCCAGGATGGATTTGGCAGCCCCTTTCCATGCCAGACCGGATGTTTTCATCTTTGTCAAGTCTATAAACAGTGGAAGCTGCTTAGAGTCATATTCCTGGCACCAGCAGCAGCTTGGATACATTTCAATTCATGTCTTTTGTGCTCTGGAGTGAATTCATACCTTCGTGAATTGCTGAACACAAGCAGGCAGTGGGAGAGAACCTCACCTTGGCAGAGAGCTCCTGGAGCTTCATTGAGGTTGTGGTGACACACTGGTGATAGCTGATGTCCCATGGAACTGGGACACAAAACACATGTGGATGTTCATGTCAGGGGCTCAGGGTACCTGCACCAGCTCCTGGGTGCCCAAGGGAGGGAAATTCCGAACAATTCCAAGAGGGAAGGTAAGGATGAAGGCTGGGCTCAGAGAGGTGGGACAGGTAAGGATGGTGATGGGAGTCTGAGAGGTGGGGAAGGAAGGTAAGGATGATAACTGGTCCCTGAGGAGTGGGGAAGGAAGATAATGATGATAACTGGACCCTGAGGTGTGGGGAAGGATGATAAGGATGATAACTGGACCCTGAGGTGTGGACCAGCCTATGCTACCTTGCATGCACTGGTGTGGCCTGGCTGGTACTGGACCATGTCTTGCTCTTCATGACCTCTGTGCTTTAGCACCAGGCAAAAATGTGATTGTTCCAAAACTAAATAAAGTTATTAGGAAACCCCACAGTATTACAAGGTAAATTCACTAGATTCCATTCTGGAACAAAAGCTTTTCTCCCCAGCACCGAGGTTTCTTCTTGATGCTGTTTTGGGTTGGATTTAGGGATCGTTACAAGGGCTGGTCCATTTATACCCCTTCTCCTCTGGCCTTTGGCATTCACACATTCCCAGGACTCACAGAAGTCCCCTTCCTGCCCCTGATTTCTTTCCAGTCCTGTTGTGTTGACTGCAAAGGTACATGGAGAGATACATTTCCAAAAGAAATCCAGCATCGTGGACCTGAGCTAGTCTCATTCTACTCCTGTAATTCTTTGCCCAAGATCCAGCTGGTCACCAGAATTTCACAGTCTTCCTTGGCTTCAGTGAGATGAGGAACTCAGCTATCTCAGTATGCAAAAGCAGCCTCCTGTTTATTGTGATTCTCAGGAAAGATAATTAATTAGGACTTCAAAAGGAAGGAGGTGGCATGTGTAGCATAAGCTTTAAGTCACATTTTGTCACCTCCCCAGAAGTTGTTTAAAGAGGGGCGAATTGGTACAGTGTGTCTTCCTCTTTGAGAAGGTTTATACAGAAGTTTTTAATTATTTTGGAGATTTCTTAAATGTAATTTTGCATGATGGCATCTGGTACAAACTGGATGC
Organism: Chaetops frenatus; assembly: GCA_013400775.1. NCBI lineage: Eukaryota > Metazoa > Chordata > Aves > Passeriformes > Picathartidae > Chaetops > Chaetops frenatus. The sequence goes on along the minus strand of VZTR01021641.1, from coordinate 135,165 downwards.
CTCGCTTTGATCTGCTGGGGAATAAAGGGTGACAGTTTCCTTCAAATGAAGAGTAACATCAGCAGAAAAACAGAGAGACAATTAACATATTGGAGCATCACTTTTCTTGTAATCATCACCCTATTAAATATGGAGGGGAAGATTTTGAAAATCAAGTTTGCATTTTGAACAATGTTCCTGAGGCTGAGTTGCCCTCATTAGCTATTTTGTATTAAATTTGATAAAAATCCTGATGCTGACAAGCACTGGAAATGCTTTTTTAAATCCTGTTTTTAATCATTTTAGATCACCTACTAAATATCTTTTAATATTTTAATGGTTCTCTCATTCATAGTAAAAAGAGGTGAATAAACTGAATGGAGAAAATAAAAATGCAAAAATCTTCTTTTGCTCATCATAACAGTACCAGAATGAAATTTATGGTGCATCTGTGTTTTGCTTTACTTTCAATTTGCAACTATATTTTTGCATATTTGATGTGACTGGAAAAGTATGTTGCATATTTTTGCAATGAATTTGCATTCCAGATACTAAATTTTGGGTAGTTTTCTTCTAAATTTCACATGACTCTAAGGCCATTTAGGGCTCTTTTTTTTTTTTTTTTTT
>VZTR01021641.1:119174-134541 GCA_013400775.1 Chaetops frenatus | reverse complement strand
TTTTTTTTTTTTTTTTTTTTTTTTTTTTTGCAGGATTTTATGACATTCCCTGTGTCTTCTCTGAGTGTAAATAAGATGCATCCAAATATACAGATGCTCACTTTTATGTCTTATCATCCCACAGATGAACTCCCAATGAGCATTTTCATTCTGAATAGGTTCCATTTTGTTGGCTTTATTTTCAAACCTACATATTTGGGAATGTTAAAGAGAGAGAAGATACTTTTTATAATTCTTTTTGTTTGTTGTGAAAACAGATACAAATTCCTAAAAATATTCATTGAAGCATTTTTTTTTTTTGTTGAAGGCTCTTATTCTTAAGGGATATAATATCTCTGTTCCGTGTGCCAAAAGCATCAGGTTAATTTTTTCCAGGGATTCACTAAATCCTTTATTTCAGGAGAAAGTTGCTGCTGGAGCGTTCCTGTTTTTTCCAGGCACTGATTCCATCTGAGGCATCTGGAGAGAAGGGAAAGGCCAAAGTCCTTGCAGTGACAACCCTTCTCTCTGATGGTTCAAGGGGGGGATTTAAATATGATGACTCTGCTTAATTATGATTTTGTAATGTTCTTTAATTGACGATTTTGTGTGCTGCAACATCTCCATTAGAAATGCCATTGAATTTGGGGTAAAGTTCTTCAGCCAACAATCTCAGTCTATGCCATGTACTGGAGCCTTGGCAGCTCATCTCAGCGAGTCAGGGAATTATTAAAGTTGGAAAAGACCTCAAGATCTTCAAGTCCAACCTCTGCCCAAATCCCTCATGCCCCCAGTAACCCACAGCACTAAGTGACATCTCTACACATTCTATGGGCACTTCCAAGGATGGGGACTCCAACACTGCCCTGGGGCAGGGCTGATAACCCTTTGAGTGAAGAAATGGCTCCTTTTTTGTTTCAAGAGTTCTCTAAGCCTTCCCCTTGTCTTCATTTGTACAAGGACAGCAGAGGAAAGCAGAAGAAGGACCCAGTAGTGTGTGGTACCAAAAGAAGTATCTCTTGATCCCTCTCTGCTATGGTAGTATCCTCTTTTGGGTTGACAGAGGGGGTTTTGGAGGTGGGGAAAGACAACTACCTGCAGGAAATGGCACATCCTTGTGTCCTGTCCCTTGTGCACACCCCTGAGCCTGCAGGCTCCTGACAATTGGAAGGCACATTGGCACTGACAGCATCCTCTTTCTGCACAGCTCAGTAGAAACCCTGTCTCTTGAGACAACTGAGAAAATATATAACCAGGTAGATCAGGTTTCTCATTTTCATAAGATTCGGGACACCTCTGGAAAATAATCCTAGCAAAAACATGATAATTATGGTTGACTTGCTCTTTGCAATTAGGAAATTTTGTCATGTAGGGATTGCTGCTCACCATGAGAAAAAGTCAGACAAATACAGAGCAGAGCTGAGGCAGGAAAACAGTAAAAGTGGTAAGAAATGGGTGGGAAAGCAGGGCTTTTTTAGGTTTGGGACAGTGAGAGGCTTGATAAGAAAATCCATGGTGTGTTTTCTATCCTGCTGGAAATCAGTGCAGTTTAGGCAGTGGGATTGTGCTGCAGGGATGGCAGGGAGAGGGAGGCAATCTGATAAATGAAATGATGCATAATTCAGTGCTGCAAGGGCAGTGTAGGAAAACAGTATCATCTCCAGACAAATTAATCTGTCTTAGGTTTATGACTGTCTCAAGGCCGTTTGTTTCATTGTCAGTTCAGTCACAGGTAGAGATGTGATTATTATTTCAAATGGAAAGTTCTTTTCCAACAGCCATTTTCAGAAGCTGCTGTCTCAGAGCAGAGTCCCTTCCCTGAAGTAATGCTTTCATTTGGAAGTACAATAGCAACTGTCAGTTTTGTTTCCTTTTGTTTTATTTCCATCATCTGTGTTATCATTTCAGGAAGGAAATGTGTCTGTGAGCAGCCAGTGCCAGATGTCTGAACTTTCACTTGTCATTTGAAGTGTTGGCAGCACCACTCACCCATCCCAGTCACAAAGAGCTGTAGGAAGTTGGTTCTACTCACTAATTGTAACAACTTCATAAAACAGAGGGGGAAAGGAATATTATGGCACTTTGCAGGAGACTGAGGCATGGAGAGGTTTGGTTCCCTGCTCACAAAGGTGTCAGGAATCTGCTGGAGACCCCTGAGCAGCTCTAGTGTCTATCTGCACACTGTGATTAAAGTCACTCAGCAATGGCTGGTGCAGCTGAGGCTGGGGTTTTGAGCTCAATGGGCTGGCCTGAAAGCCCTGAATTTATGCCATCCCATCTTTGGCAGCACTGAGGTTGACTCTAGATGTCACTAGAATAGATTAATGATAAATAATGAGGTTAATATAAGGAATTTAAAATGATAATGTGTGTAATTCTTATAAATTATATAATGTAATACTGTATTATGCAATAATAGATGTTAAATATAATATATATGATAATACAATTATAAATCCCAGGTACCTGTTCAGCTTCTGGAATGAATTCTGTTTTTTCTTCTTTTACAGAATCATAAAGTGACAGAAGAGTTTGAGTTGGAAGAGACCTTCAATCTCAACCAGTGCCACCCCCTGCCATGGGCAGAGACACTTTCCACTATCACAGGTTATTCCAAGCCTTGTCCAACCTGGCCTTGGACACTTCCAGGGATGGGGCAGCCAGGAGGGGGGGCATTTCCCCAAATATAACTTTGATCTGGAGTTTCTTTTCCTTCAGGTCTGGATATAGTTTCTTCCCTAGACATGAACAGCCTGCAATGAACAGGGCACTGAACCCTGCCCAAGCTGCAGCCTGTGACCTTTCCAGGTGGGTTTGAGCCTGGAACTGAGCACTGCTGGGCACAAGGAGTTCAAATGTGAACAAGCTGCATCCAGGGGGAGATGGAGGGGAAGAAAGAGTTGCTTCAGCCTTTGCATTAGGGATTTTGTGTGTGAAAATGCAAGGTGCAGCAGCTTCTGTTCTCTGTAGGACTAGACATGCTGGGAACATGTCGTGGCTCTTATCCCTCAGGCTATCTGACAAAATTAAAGATATTTCCTGCACTGTGGTGACACACTGAATGTCCACACACCTCATTCATATCTCATTGTTCACAAACAGGGTCATGGCTTTAACATCCAGGGACAGAAAAATGTCCTTTTGAATTAGGCCAGCCCATGTTCTGTTCTTTTTATCGAGTTTCTTGCCTGTTACAAGAGGGTTTTTCTGGAAACAATAGAAGGCAACAGATAAGGGAACAGGCTACAACAGATAGGAGCACTTAGTTTCTGTCAGTAGACAAGCAGCTCCCTTCCTCCCTGATATAATGCCTAAAAAAATGAGAACAAAAGCACATTTTCATTTACCAAGTTCCTTCAGTGCTGGAGCTAATAAAATCTGAAACATTCATCCTGAGCCAGTGGCAATGGGAGAGGAGAAGGGACTCTTTCTCAGTGGGTAGCAAAAAAGGGAAGAGACAAAAATCCTGACATTGTCCAGTGGGGAGTAAACAGGATAGAATTCAGGGAAGAAAGGTCTTGGCAGCGAAGCTGTGATTTAAACTTCATAGAATCCCAGACTGGTTTGGATTGGAAAGATCATTAAAGCTCATCCAGTGCCACCCCCTTCCATGGGCAGGGACATCTCCCACTATCCCAGGTTGCTCCAGCCTGGCCTTGGACACTTCCAGGGCTCCAGGGGCAGCCACAGCTTCTCTGGGCACCCTGTGCCAGGGCATCCCCACCCTCACAGGGAAGAGAAGAGGGGTAGGAATGTTCTCAAATTTTCCTTAAAAAAAAAAAAAAAAAANAAAAAAAAAAAAAAAAAAAAAAAAAAGTCCTTCCCTCATCTTTCTGGAATATCTGCTATAGGAACTAAGCAAATTTAAACAGCCAAATCAGTATGGGTAGGCCTGAAATTATCTATTTAATTAGGTTTTATGCTTTGAATTTGGAAATGTTGGTATTAATTTATATTTCATTTTGCAGAGCTGCCAGCAAAATATGCTGTGAAGGGACCAATAGTGTATTTTGCTCATTTATTTCAGATTGGACCCAGAGAGTGTTTTAGGGCCCAGCTGAGGTTTATGGAAGTTTTGAGAGGAGAAACAAAATGACATTTCGAGACTGGTGCAGGTGGGGAAAATTTCCTCTCTCAACAGTGGCTCATGGCTCTTTTCTCAGTGAAAACTGTAGTTAAAAGTATTGATTGAAACATTTCTAAAGCCAGTAGCTTTTTCTTTACAGAATATTTCGTGTTAATAATCAATGATTATGGCATGCCTTCCACCTGCTTTGATGTTATCTTTTACAAACCCATAAAAAGAGAGATTTCCAGAATAACAATATTATTTTTAAAAAAGAAATAAAGAAATTGCTCTGTTTCTCACCATAATATATATATTTGGAGGAGCTGAACTTTTCTCATAATCATAACAAACCTAAATTGCTCTTTGTGTGGCCATCAGGATTGAGTCTATATTTCTAAAGGTTTCATTTCTGAGGGCCCTGGAAGTCAGACTTTGTTCTTTGTGAATCAGAATATAAATAAATACTGTGCATCAATTTTTAGCCTTTATTTGTTTCACAGGATAAGGCTCATAAAAATATCTCTTACTCCACTATCTAATATCCAAAGTAGGAGAAGAAGCATTAAGACAGAGCACATAAACACAGCAGAAATGTAAATGACAGAATTCTGGGAACAAGTGCTGCCTGAAGACATTCCCACCACAGAGTAATATATATTTCCTCAAAAATAACTTGAAGATCTTTTTCTCTACCTCTTGCACATTATAAAACACTCAGGGAAATATAGATGAAGTCATGGAATGCATTTAGATCATTATTTGCAGTGACAACAATGCAATTCTCTGAACAGTGTGCATGTCACATATACAGAGTCAGTGGAATAAATAAGGCATATATTACATTAGAAAAAAACTACATGTCATGATTCAGGGGCTTGGGACAATAACGGGGAGAGGGAGAAATCTCCTTAAAGAGATTATGAGTGTAATTGAATTGATTGAATTGAATTGAACTGACGACGTGAATAGTTGGTGAAGATTCAATGAATAATTGCAGGCAATAATTTTGTTTTCTGCATGGCAATATAGTGTTATACAAGTGTATCAACAATGGGGTAAACAAATCTTGATAAGCCACTGCCCTCATTGAAGTGCCACTGCCAAGAGAAAGTCTCTGCTTGGTACAGGGCTCACAGAAACACTGAATAGTCCTTTGGAACTCTGAGGAGTCATAGAATCATCCAGTGCCACCTCCTGCCATGGGCAGGGACACCTTTCACTGTCTCAGGTTGCTCCAAGCTCCATCCAACCTGGCCTGGGACACTTCCAGGGATCCAGGGGCAGCCACAGTTTAACTTCAGTCTGAGAAGGTTATGCCATCTCCAAGAACCAGCTGACGGCTGGGTTTGTTTTCACTTTAAAGATACTGTGGTGTAACAACAAACTCCAGTGATCATAGAGCAGAGGGGTCCTCAAGGCATCAGGATGTGCCCAAGTCAGTGGAGAAGTGACAAGGCCAAACCTCACTGCACTTACCATTCCTGTTGTCCTTTATCAGCTGTGGAAGAGATAGAAATGGAATGCAAGAATTTTTGGGTTGGAAGTGGCTATGGCACATCAGAACTTCATGTCCATTTTAAAAAGGAGAAGGGCTGGGAAAAGAGGAAGCAAAGTCATTAAAAAGGATACAGTGACTGCCATGCATGGTGTCTGCATGCTTGGGGGTCATTAGGTCTGTACTAATCATTAGGACTAAGGTTCATTAGACAGCACTAATGACGCTGTCTGTCTAGGGGATCAGTGAGCTGAGGGGAAGAATATTCTTTAGATTGCACTGAGGACTGGATTAAGGGCTGATCCACCCCAAAAATCTGTACCTGCAACATTTGAGCCATTGGACCCTTCTACCTACAGCACTTCTGGTGGTTCTGCCACAATCTGCAGCACTGACAGCCTGGAATCAGCTGAGTCTCATGGCACAGATCAGAACAAACAAACCCCCAATTCAATGGCAATCAAAACCCATTCAGCATCAAACCTTTATGAGCAGCAATTTGTCAAGTTCCATGTCTGTCATGCTGGAAACAGTTTGCTCTGATTGAATTAATTTTTTTGGGATGTGATTAGGAGTCACTGACATGAAATCAAATGTGATAAATATCAATAATTGGATGTTGGATTAGCTTTCCTGGGACAGCTTAATTCCATTCACCCTGATTTGAAGACCTCACCCCTAATAATGTTTTGTCTGTGTTTCTTTATAAATTGTGTTTTCACCAATCTTGATATTAAAAAAACCCCTTTGTGATTAAGTGTGTCAAAAGTCCTGGCTGCTTTACAGTTTTTGTCTGGCCTGCTTTGCAGATTAGTTTCATTTAGCTGATATTTGATTCCTCTGCTGCTGGTGGTGTGATTTTTGTTTTTCTTCAGTTTCTCTTTTTTTCTGCTTCTTGTGGAGATTAGCTTTCTATAAACATGTTATCCATAACATAAATCAAAGAAGCTGGAAATAGTAATATAGTATGGTCATGTATATTCATGGTTGTTTGATGAAGGAAATACATTAACATATTTCTAGATTCTCTGTCATTANTTTTTTTTTTTTGTAAAAAGAGAAAGAAGGAAAATGTTCTAGTATATTCACATATCTAGGAGAGTAAAATTATCAAAACAGGTAGGGCAATAAATCTCCTTTTCTCTCTAATTTGGTGATTTGTAAATTAGTGAGGAAAAAGCATGTTTTTCTTCGGTTCTGTCAATCAGTGATGAAGCAGACTTTACTTTTCTAATCAAGTGCGTTTTTTCCTTGTCCATTTACACAGGGAATTTAAGTGCTTTGGAAATCACCACCAGCAGCACTTTGGGAAGCAGGAACAGCTCAGGTGCTGCAAGGAGAGCTCACAGCAGCTCTGTGTGCCCTGTCAGGGGCATTTTAGTCCTTCCAGCCATCTCCTGCCAGCATAATTCCTGTTGAGTTTCTTATCTGCTGCTTTGGATTATAGCAAGCTCTGGGCCATGCAGTTATCCAGGAGAGGGGAAGGGAGGAATCTTACCTGTGCTCATCCTACCCTGGGCTCTTTCACGGTTTTTATACTTAACAGTCACACCAGAGATATATCTGTCATGGTGCTACACCCTCTGTTCTCTTACGAGTTGACAGAATTACTGCTCAGTAAATCAGGTAAATTCTTCCTTAATTTAAAATTAGGGTCACTCTTCCCTTCTTTACAAAATCTCAGTCATTCTGATCAAGCTGATGAAGGTGCCTGGAAAGCCCAGGTTCTCCCTCATGCCTGAAGATCTCGTGAGGTGTCCCAGAGCTTTCCCCTGGTCAGGAGATGCCAATTCCTGCATCCATCAGGGTTACACACAGGCCTGTCTGTACACTGAGCCTTCCACATACCCTGTAATGGGATGCTGAGCTGTGCAAGGTGAGGTCAGCACCTCTGACAAGCTGGATTTACTGTTTCTGCATGGAAAAACACCAGTTCAGGCTTGTTAGGGCTCCTAAGGATTCCCACTGGAGAGAGGAAGAAAGAGTTTTCACTGGATATGAATGTTGAAATGGCTTCAATGATTGTGGAAATCTTTGGCTTATTTATTACTGAAGCTAAATCAACAAATCCCAGCAGACCTCCTTTGAACTAAATAAAAACATAGCTTCTCCTCTCCTTTAAATATTTTATACTTAAAACAGGTGAAACTGATTTTTTGCAGTAGCACTGGCTCTATGTGAGGTGGAGCAGATCAAAGGTGAGATTTTTTGTCCATGGGATATCTGTGATTTGACAAAAAAGGAGGAGAGGTCATTCCTGCATTTGTGAATGAAAAATTGGAGTTCTGAAAGTTTCCCAAAGAGGGGGGAAAAAAGAGAAAAAGATAAAAGAATCCTGGTAATAGTCATGAAATTGTAAAACCTGCAGTGAGCTGGAGGCTGTGCCCAGGTTCTGGGGCTCAGCCCCTCTGTGTTCTGTCATTGTTCCCAGCCCAGGGCAGCAGCCGGGACACCTAAGATAGGATATTTTTGATTCTGCTCCAGCATCAGCCATACCTTCAGATCTTGAGGATGTGCCAGGAACTCTCCAGGTTCCTGCAAGCTCGAGATGTAGGAGGAAAAGTTTCCCAAACCCGAGGTTCCTTGGCAAGGCTTTCATCAAGGCTTTCATCACTGCCTTGTTGAATGAGATAAATGAAGTGAGACTTAGCACTGCAAGCTTAGATAAGCCTGAAAAAGGAAAAACTGACAATTACCAGTTTGATCTAATAATGCATTAATGTGAGAAACTGAATTTAATACACAGGAAAACAATATGAGGCAGTGGTGATACTATAATTAAGGAAATAGATTAATACATACATGTTTAATTAAACCCCCCATTTATCTGAGAACACTCTCTCTGTTTGGAACAGCAATTTGAAATCACTAAAGCTTGAGCTGAACAATATAATTTTCATTTAATACTAATCTTAGACTAGCACATTGAAGACATTCATTCAGCACATTGGAAATTAGATTTTCAGGGAACTGTATCACATGTTGTCTCTTGGATCCCAAACTGTGAAATCATGGATCATGGAAGCCCAGCACATAATTCCTGGCTGCATTATGCAGTGTCCCAACTCTGGAATGATATTGTAAGGGTTGCTACGTGTAATCTCTACAGCTTTGAAAAAACCCACAATTAATTCAAGATGCAATTTGGAATTGTCAAATATAATTTTAAAATACGTTCATTTTGAATAAAATCATAGTGAATAAGTTGTTCTGTATTTCCTTTGATGTTTTATACAGTTTATTTATAGAAATTTGGAAAAATAGTATAGTAATGAAAAATTAGTACTCCCCTTTCCCTTTCCCTTTCCCTTTCCCTTTCCCTTTCCCTTTCCCTTTCCCTTTCCCTCTCCCTTTTCCCCTTTCCCTTTCCCTCTCCCTTTTCCCCTTTCCCTTTTTGTTTGTTTGGGATTTTTATGTGTTTGGTTGGCTGTTGTGGATTTTTTCCCTCCTAAACAAAATATTAGGGAAAACCACATGCATTTTACCAAATACTTCCAGAACCAAGGGCCAAATAAAATTTATCCATGAAAAAGCAGATAATAGGACAAAATGAAAATTACAATTTCATTGTGCAACAGGGTGTGAAGTGAAGCTGGATTTGTGGAATTATGTTTTCCAAGGCATTTCTGATCAGTTCCAAGAACAGCTTGGGGCTTAATCACTTAATTATCTCATCACATTCATTCTTTTCATACTTTCACTGATACTTTTATCCTTGTTTCTGTTTTAATTTTGCAAGAATTAGAAAAAGGCTTAAAGAATTAAAATCTTGGATTGAGCTCTCATAGAATCTTCTAGAATGTGATGTTTTTCATTTGAAAGTCATCAAGCCTGACCTCAGCTTTCTTACCAGAACTCTTAATCCACTTACTGGAAAGAATGAGACATTTCACTGACTTTTCTTTTATTGGAGTTTCCACATGTCCCCTCTCATTTTCTCAGCTGGGCACTTAAGCTGCTTCCCAGGAAGTTGCAAATGTCATTTGTCAATGTTGCTTTTGGATACTCAGGTTTCTGATAGCCTCAGTTATTTGGAAGATATGGACCTTCCAGAGTGTGATGATGAAGCCAGTGGAATTACGGATTGGGTTGAGTTGGGAGGGACCCCAAAGCCCATCAATTCCAACCCTGCCATGGACAGGGACACCTTCCACTATCCCAGGTGGCTCCAAACCCTGTCCAACCTGGCCTTGGACACTTCCAGTGTTCATTCTTCCACCTTTTTCCTTCCTTGTTCCAGCTTGTTCTTCCCACTGCGGGAATTTTGAATTTAATATATCCTAGCAGACTTCCGTGCATTTATATCATGAAAAACATCAATAAAAGGTGGAAATGCTGCTGCTGCTGCTGGTCCTGGTGAATGAGTATTCCACAGGGTCAGACTGAGCAGGAGGAAACATCTTCCTGCAAACGGGAAACTCCTGTTGAGTTGTGAAAACAGGAATTCCTACCATAGTGAGTGATTGGGTAGCAAAGTCATCAGATTCAGTGAAAAGTTAGGAATAACTTGGGATCCAGCTGGAATCCAGACCGTGCTTTTTGGGAAGACTTTAGGTATTGCAGAAATCTATGCTTTTGATAAGTAACTGTGTCTTGGACAAGGTTTTCCTTCCAAAAGCTGTCTCCTTGATTTCCAGGACACAGCAGAACTTCTTCAAACTGGGAGATGTTTTGCAGCAGTTTGCCACTCCCATCAATTTATTGGAACATAACAGAGCCTTGGTAAAAAATGGTGAGAAAATGCACATGAATTGCTGTAATTTGGGGTCCTCATTTACACAAAAATTACTTTCTGTATGAAACAGGAATTAGAGATTTAATAATTTGTGTTTCAACAGACCTGAGGCATCCAGGGAATGAAGGGTGCAGGTTTTGCCCTCTGTTGTGCCATGAAAACAAAATGTATGGAAGCTGAAGGCTTTGGTGCTGGAAGCCTCATGGAGATAATGTGGGTCTTGCTTATGTTTAAAGATGATCACTGGGGGTTTTTGTGTTAAAATGGAAATTTTTAAAAGAGGCTTCTTTTGATGAATTTCCAGTTCTGTGTTGAAGTTTTCTCAATTTGTTCAACAAATTCTTTCAAGATCTAAACCCAATTCTTAGTGGAAAGCAATGCAAAAAATAAAACATAATACCAAAAATTTTTTTTTAATTCAGTTGAAATTAAATGTTTCAGGGAATAAAATAAAATTTGGGGGAACTTTATGTCTGAAATATCTCAACTTCTGTCTTTTGTCCCAATTCAGGGTAGATTTTCCTCCCAAAGTTTTTGTAGAGTTTGTGATATGTTTTTGCCATTCTCCATTTAATAATGTTCTAACCTCAGATGCTCCCCAGATTAAATTACTGTTTCAGAGGATTTGTAGAAGGAGCAGCAGATGTTCTAAATTTTATTTCTTTGGAAACTCTATTATTTCCTTGACATCTTGGAAACTGGTTCTTTATTAGCTTTTCTCACTTTCCCTAAAGAAGCCCAACAGATCTGAGCCCCCAACATTTTAATGACCAGAAAAATCCCACCCCACTTGAGACCTTACCATGGAATGGGAAAAGGCTCCATTCAGGGGAGATTTTCTGCTGTGTTTTCATTAAATTTCATGGTAGGATTGCAGTTAGTTTTCAGCTGGGGCTCAAAGATCTTCTGTAGCTGCTAAAACCTCAGGAAGATAAAACTTCCCTGCTCCCCAGCACAGCCAAGGTTCTTGCTGAAAAACTGCTGCGTCTGTTCTTATGAAGCTGAGAATTTTCAAAATGTTTGGTGCCAACTGTAGGCCCTTCTTTTTGCTCTATAACATCAGGTGGGTCTGACGAAATACAATTATCAGGGTGGTTCTGATGAGGAAAGTCTTGTATGTGTCTGTATTTAATTAACTTGTTGTTGTTTGTTGTTTTTTTTAACCCTCTATTTTCCTTATTGACTGTCTATTTTAAAACACCACAGTGACTGAGGTGGTAAAATCTTTGGCAAGTATGTGATCTAAATGACTGGCATGTGGGAAAACAGATTTTGTGTCAAAAAATTAATTTATTTAAATCAACCTGTGCAACCAAATTCATGCATATCACTGGGAGCATAATACCCATGAAATCACTGCTCACCACAACCAGAACAACACAAGGCCCTCAAGGCTTCTGATTCCCTGTGCATGTGGAGCATTTCAGGGACAGAATTAGGGATGGGAGAAGAGCAAAACAGCTAAAAAAAACTTTGCTGATTTTCCAGCTTGAGTGGCTTCTCCAGCCATGACAAAATAATGCAAATTTAAATGTCTTCTATTTTGCATCAAACTGATAAGTTTATGATCAGCTTTCATATTCTTTAGTCTTTGATTACTTCTCCCAGGTGCCAGTTATTATATCCTAGAAACCCAGAATGGTTTACGATGGAAGGGACCTCAAAGATCATCTAAACCTGCCATGGGCAGGGCCACCTCCCACTATCCCAGGTTGCTCCAAGCCCTGTCCAGCCTGGCCTTAGTCACTTCCAGGGCTCCAGGGGCAGCCACAGCTTCTCTGGGCACCCTGTGCCAGGGCTTCCACCCACCCTCACAGGGAACAATTCCTTCCCAGTATCCCACCTAACCCTGCTCTCTGGCACTGGGAAGCCACTCCCTGTGTCCTGTTACTCCAGACCCTTCTCAGGTCTCTCATCCATGTCCATGAGGTTTCTAAGAATTGAAGTGTCCAGGCATGAGGTGACTGTACCAATTTAGCCAACTGGTATTTTAAACAAAATTTGGTATATCAGTGTTCCTCTCCATTTATTTCTAATTTAATCGTTGTCTCTAACAGTGGTTAGAACTTAGTGGTGGGTAACTGCAAGAGACAAAATGTCCCAAGAACCACTTCTCTGGGAATTACCCAGGAGGAAAATGGGATTTCTTTTCATGAGACTTAAACAGCATCAAGAAATTGCTTTTTTATTGCAAATCTTGTTAGGATTGTTAGCAGGCTCATCACAGCTGAAATTCAGACTCTTATCTCTTGGCTGCTTTTTTGTTTTCTTTTAACCTTTTAGGATAAGATATTTTAAAAAACATCTAACTCTGAAAAAAGTCACATTTTGGGAGTAAAACCTTCCTGATATGAGGGCACTTTTTCAAAGCATCTCTGATTGGAACAAGCTGAGCCCAGTAAAACAACTTCAAGAGAGTTTAGGCACCAAAATAACTCTTTTACATCATGAAACATGGACCTAGCCAAGACATTTAGCTCTGCAGCACTACCCACAGCCAGCCTACACCTCAGATAATTGCTTGCAAGGCTCTATCCACAAGGGAATTCGATTTTATCACTAATTTCCTTGCTAACATTCCCCCCTGCTCCAAAGTTGCTAACCACCATTTCATCTCAGATTGTCAAACTAATTAACGTAATTAAGTTAAACTCAGGCTACCACCTACAGCTGTAAGTGGCAAAGCCATTTTTAAGGAGTGCACCTTTGGTCTACCACAGCTGAGGCAACACTTCCTAAAATATCATTGGGATCTTCCCTTGGAGGAGGAAAAGCCAGGATGAGCTGCTTCTGCTGGAGCTCTGCTGAGGGAGAGCACCTCTTGTGTGCCTCTCACTCTGATTTTTGGGCAAAGAAGGCACACCAGGCTCGGGATGGATGAGATCTGCAGAGATTTGGTCAGCTCTGAGCATCCCCTGCTGAAAGGAAGGGAAGGTGCGGGAGGGAAAAGGAAAAGGAGAGGGAGAGGAGTGCCCATGAGCTGTCAGGACCAGAGCCCTTTGGGGGATTGGATGCCTGTAGTCCCTCTCAGCTGGGGAAGGCACAGGGATACCACCTCACCTCAGCCTCTTCCAGAAGAGGATCACTGCTTTAATCCTCTTCTCACCAGGGAATGGGCAACATGGATATCAGGATGCTTTACTGGGATGTGGTGATGCATGGGAAACTGGAGTTTTGGGCACAGTGATATCATTAAAGTGGTGTGATCCTTGTGTCAAGAGCAGTTGGGAGGCCCAGGTGATGGAGAACTCACAGTGTTCCCCAGTTTTCTTTCACTGGCATTTAACCTATAAAATTTCTCTCCTCTCCAGCAGTATGCTTTGGTATAAAATGGGAAAAAAGAAGTTTAACAGCCTTCTGCAGTTTCTGTTGCCTTCCCATCTGTCAAGGCTTTCTTTTATATGGAACTTGCTGGCTTATATGAGTCACTGGGGAGGCTCTGCCTTGATTTACATTGCAGTGTCATAAAGCAAGGTGTGCTCAATCCAGTGCTAATAAAAGCTAATGATACAAGTAGAAAAATAGAAGGTGGGGCAATGCTAATGTTATACCTGCCTGAGAGCATAGAAATAAACCTTCTTCAAGTTTTCTACCTTTCAGTGTGCTTCCCCCCACTATCTCAAGGTTACATTTACGTATTTTTAAATGGTTTGGTATCTGTGCTGATTTCCTCACCACAGAGGAGGATAGTGGTGCATGTGTGTGTTTTCAATCAGTGATTGATTTGTCCTCTATGAAACTTTTCAATTGTTCAAGCCACAAAGAATACCCTCACATCCATGGAAACCATTCCCAGGTTTTGGTAGCTGAAAATCTGGCCATCTGTCTTCCTGATTTTAGGATTTAAAACCAAAATGCTGTGCTTTCTCCACAGGAAAATGAGGCAAGGAAGTTTCATCCTGCAGCTGGGAGTAATTGCCAGTTCCTGCCTGTTGGTACAGTGCTGCACAGACATTCTTCACTGATTGGGTCTGGCAGGGAGAAGCTTAGCAGAATTTCAGGTGTCAAGCACAATTAGGTGTTAATTAAAATGATCCATTTTCCTGTCCCCCAAGGTTCCCTGCTCCAGCTCAGTGACAACATGCAATAAAAATATTGGGGGACGTTTATATTCCAGCTGTCCCTGTGACAGGGCAAGTGCATTTCTGGTTGATCAATGGGTGACTGTGACACATCTCCCGTGACACAGGGAGAGGCAAATCTTGACTCCTTATCTACTAATACACTTTTTCTTACTTATCTTGTCCTGGATGCTGGGAGATTCTGCTGAAAAGGGTTCACAACATACAGAATCCATGAGTACCCAGCATTACACACATAGTATCTAATTGCCATGTAATTAGCTGGTATTTCATTACCCCCACAGCAGGGAAATGTTGGCCTCTGTTGCTTTTCAGAATGAGTCTGCTTAACTTCTTATCTTGTTCTTTGCTTTCATTATTTTCCTTAAGGTTTAAAAACCTTTTAAAAAAGGTCCTAAACCCTCTAAATATGAGTATTTTTCTCCTGACTTGCTAAGCATTGCCATTTGAAATATTTCTTTTGTATATTTTGATTTTTCTTATCTTATGTGGCATGAATTCTGATATATTTGTGCTGCTTAAAATCCCACCGTGCCCACAACCATCAGGAATGCAGAGTATGACTTGTATTTAGGAGTAGGAAGTGATCAATTCCTGCCCAAAGCCATAAGAAAACTATTCCTATCTTTCCCACTGGTATTCAAGCCCAGAAGCAGAACAACAACCATGTGACTTATGTAAATAATCATAATTTGCTGCTCCAGCTGGAGAGTGGATTGCTTGGTTCTGATGGGTGACAATTTTTTTGTCTTTGGGTCAAAGAAAAGGAGAAAAATATGTAAATTAAAGGAAAAAATAGAAGGAAAAGAAAAAAAGTTACAGAACATTAAAGAAAGTAGAGTTTGAGCTGGCTTAAATCTGCTTGGTGATATTACAAGCTGAATATTAAGCTAAATTCAGCACATAAATGTATGTTCACCCAGTTTTTTGGTGGGATGGGAATAGTGGAAGATTGGGAGTGACACAATAAACTTTCTATGACTCTTCTCTGTTTTTTTTTTTGTTTT
>VZTR01021641.1:107312-119150 GCA_013400775.1 Chaetops frenatus | reverse complement strand
TTTTTTTTTTTTTTTTTTTTAATTGTTTTTTTATTGTTTCCTAAACTCTGTCTCATTTTCTTCCACCTCGAGCACTCCCTTCCAATCTCCCACTCCTTTTCTTACACTGGCAGCTTAGTATACTCCAGGGGTTTGTTTTCCAGTCCCACCCTGCCTCCACCCCCTCCTGGCCTGTGTCTTCTTGGATGATTCACCCACTTCTGCTGTGCCATGTCTCCCCTGCAGCCTGACACCTCTCAGTTTGCACCTCCAGCTCTAATTCTGTGTCACAGCTGATCCTTCACCGTTAATTCAAGGTCGTAAATTAATTACAGATTCATTTTGCTCTCAGCTTGCTCCCCTCCACTCTGCATCCCTGTGTGAAGAACGATGCTTCTCGATGTAAAGTTTAACAGTTTTAATTAAAGGAAGAAGTAATTAACAACTAAAAATAGGGGATGCCTTCAAAACAAAATGCACAGTGCTGGGTGTGTGGCTGGTCTGGCCAGAGGCACACCTGCCCAGGCTGGTGTGGCTGCTTTTATACCCTTGGGGGTGTCAATCAGGAGGCTTTGATACAATTGCCCAATCCTATTTCTCAATGGTCTTGGCCCATGCTTTGGTTTGCCCATCAGAGGTGGTCTGCCTTGAGCCTGCCCCCTGGAGCATGCTCATTTGTAAAGATGGGAGAGGCCTGGGTCTGAATGACATTCTGATTGACACCCTCTGGGGAACTTCGCCCGATTCTTGTGGCCATCTTGTCCCCATTATATTTAATTTTAACAAATAATGAATGCTAGAACAATAGAAATAATGCAACAATAGAAAGTACAAAAGAAGGCTGACGATGACTTTACAACATGTGATACTCAATTTATTAACCTTATATAACCTATTAACAATAATCACTCGTTAAACTCATGTAACTTGTTAACTCATATATGAAAGTCAATTCACTCTTTGGCTGTGCATAACAATCCCTCCTTTTCTCTTTTGGCTTACATTTGACTTTTGTAAACCTCTCTGAGCTCACGGAAATGCTCAAATTTCTCTTTTATCCGTTCCATCATTTGTAAGGTACCTTCCTCATCATCCTCCTGTAATAGCATGACTTTCTTAACCGAGGTTGCTTTAATTATATTTTGGAGAGAGTGGGAGACCATCTTAATAATGCAGAGAATTATGCACAGGAGGAATGTTAACCCCACTAGGGAACATAGAAGGAAAACCCTATTTTTTTACCCCACCTCAGATTTAGCCACTTTTCCCACCAACCCACTTGGAAAGGTGAATTCCATTTCTGAACTGGGACATGGGCTGTTTTTCTGAGGTTTCGAGCTATATCTAAAACCGCATCTCCATTGTTTTCTATTCTTAGGTAGCAGTCTGATGTATTAAACTTCCTGCATACCCCGCCTTCCTTGGCCAATAGATAATATAATGCCAACCGTTTTGATATATTGCCACCCTTACCTGCTGTTGTTGATACGTGATTAACTTGAGGGCAGAGGCGGTTTGGTTGGAGATGACTTCCAATACAGCTTGTAGCCTTATGATATGGTTCAACGTATAGATGGGAGTGTGATAGCCCTAACTCCCGTCCTGTGCCCAGATTGCTAGCCCATAAGTCTCTATAATTCTCTCAGAGGGCCACTCATCACCCCACATTTGAGTGGATCTTGTATTTGTCTCTTCTCTCGTTTTAGGTCATCATACAACAGGATTCCTAGATGTTTTCCTTCTTGTTCAGGCAATAAGAAGAATCCCAGTTGTATGATGCCCAAAGTGCAACTTCTTTCCATTGAGGGGGCAGTATAGGGTGTGCTTTGTCCTTACAGTGCCAAAATAACTCTCGCGGGGCTTCCCATAATTGTTCTTCCTTGTTTTTTATATTTCTCCAAAACCAAGACACTTTGGGGACTGCTGTATAGGGGTTTTCCCCCGGGGCATAGCATTGATATAATTCCTCCCTGGGATTTCCAGTGCACTTTTCTCCCTTTTTATGCTTTGTCCAGTCTATCTCTGTCTCACTTGGTATCCATCAAGTGGCCGAGCCAATTGTTACCAGATATCTCTTACACTGCATGAGTCCTACCTCCTGGGTAAATTCTTCTCCCATCCTCCAAAGACACTCTTCTTCAATCATCGGGGCATTCAAGGCCCATTCTTTTCGGGCTATCTTTTTCCCAGGAAATACATATTTCCACTTCCGAAATTCCAGCAGTCCCAGACCACTTCCCCTCCAAGGTCACACTTCCAACATAAGAGTCCTCCCACAGATCCAGCAATTAGTGATATTGAACTCCCTCCCAATTCTCTCACTCAAATCCACAAACAAGTTCTTACCCATCTTCAAGATCTCTCCTCCTCTACCAATTTTAAACTATTACCTGGCTTCTCGGTAGTTACTGTTTGTTCTCTTATCAAGTCTTGATAATATTCCCCCGTTCCCATCATTCCTCTGCCCAATCAGGGTTCAAAACAGACCCATCATTCTCCTTCAGGGCAATCCCCCCTGGCTTTCTGTCCATAATTTCCCAAGTTCTCCACCATCCAATAGGTTTGTCCATTGTCCTCACAGGTGGTCACCTGGGTGGGGTCATAGCAGGTGTCGTCTAAGTAAGAATGAGTCCTCAATAGCCATCCTTGGGTCTTTCTTTAACAGATGAGTTGATAGCATTTGTGACAGGATTCAGTTTGTACCATGATGGGAAAGAGCAGTCCAGTTAGGAGAAAAATTTTCAGAGGTCCAGTATGGTGGGCTCTTCCAGCCTCCCTGCCAGCAGGGTTGCAGCCTGCGGCAGAGTTATCTCGCATGGTGAGCACTGTCCCACCCAGCCTTGCCCTCTGTTGTCCTACTTTTCTTTGAAACAGTCCCTGTTACCCACAGGTCCTTATCCTGCAGAGGAGTCCAGATTCTTCATGGTTTGATCCGCAAGAGAAAGGGAGCAAAATTCTCAACAGGGGAAAAGGAAGTAAACTGGTTAAGTATACATCAAAGTTTATCAACAAGGAAAGAGGTGGGTCTGCCAACCAATGGGAACAAATTATCAATCAGGAAAGAGGTAGGTCTGTTGACCAATAGGGCTTCCGAGGGGGACTTTGCCTCAGGAATGGTATCTCTGCCAGGTTCAATGTCCTGGACCACCCGGATGTTCGTTATCACAAACCTTCTAGTTCCCATTGTGTCCTTGAAAGCGAGGTCACAGCTGGGTCTCTGGCTCAGGTACCAGTCCTTTAAAATGGCTCATGTGGCTCTATCCTCTCTCTCTCATCTGTACAGCCGTCTCTATAGTCAAGAGTACCTGAAAAAAGACCTTCCCATTGTGGAGTTAGTGACCTTTCTTTCCATACTTTTACCAGTACCCATTCTCCTGGATGGATGTTGTGGATGTTAAAGTCCAAGGGGATGGTCTGAGGGATCAGTCCCCAAGATCTTAATTAATTGAGGTGTCTAACTAATGATGTATTTATTGATGCTGGCCTCCGCTCCCTCATATGAAGTCATCTCTTGCTTGGTAACTAGGAATGGCAGCCCAAACAACATCTCATAGGGGGATATTCCCAGATCAGTGCGGGAGTGTGTTCAAACTTGCAAGAGGGCCAAAGGCAAACATTTCATCCAGGACATTTGGGTCTCTAGAATTAGTTTAGTTAGGGTGGTCTTCAGGGTTTTGTTCATCTTCTCAACCCGTTCCAAACTCTGGGGATGCCAAGGAGTGTGTAAATTCCATTCTATTCCCAAATTTGACACCAATTGTTGCAACACCCTTGAAGTGAAGTGTGTTCCCTGATCTGAGTCAATTTTATTAATCATAACATACCTGTGGATTATATGCTCAAACAGAGCTTTGCAGACTGTATTTGTGGTGGCATTGGTGGTTGGAATGGCCTCTGCCCAATGGGTGAGGTGGTCTACTATGACCAGTAGGTACTTCCACTGTTGGACTTGTGGAAGTTTGGTAAAGTCTACTTGTATGGTTTGGAACAGTCAACTGGCCAATTCTCAACCCCCAGGTATGTTTTTTCTCATGAGTTTCTTACTGACCTTTTGACAGATTGCACAGGATCCCATAATTCTCCTAGCCAATTCATATACTCCTGGACATTTGTAGGTTCTAAGGAACAGATCACATAACACTTGAGTGCCCCAGTGTGTTTGTTGGTGTATTTGCTCTAGCAGTCTTTTGGTTAAGGTTTTGTTCAGTATCTGTCTGCCATCTGGGAGCCTCCATCTCCTCGTTTCATCCTTTTCTGCCCCTAACTTTTCTAGACCTTGTTCTTTTTCCGTGAACACGGACTTCTCTGGCTCATTTTCCTTTACCACTTTTATCTTTACTGCTTCTCTCTCCTCTTTACTGCTGCCGCTCTTGCCTCCTGATCTGCTAAGCTGTTTCCTCTCACTTCTAATGTGATCTCTTTTCACGTGGACCACTGCTATCTCCTCTGGCCCTTTTAGATCTTCCAAGATTTCCAGTATAAGTCCTTCATGCACCAGCCCCTTTCCTCTTGAATTTAGTAACCCCCTCTCTTCCCAGATCTTCCCAAATGTCAGTACTACCCTGAAAGCATATTTTGAATTGGTATAAATTATTATTTTTCTCCCTGCCAGATGTTCCAGCCCTCTCTTAGGCGCATACAGCTTACAACATTGTGCTGGCCAACTTGGTGGTAACCTCCCCTTTTCAACCACACTCATCCTGTTACCGTCCACTGTCGTGCGCCTAGAACATTTTCCTGGTATACATCTGGAGGACCTGTCTACAAAAATTTTCTCTCCTTCCTAGAGGGGCTGGTCTATGAGGTCTTCTCTTATTTTAGTTTGATAATTTATGATCTCTAGGCACTTGTGAGCCATATCGTCCTGAAGAATCCTGTACAGAAGCTGGTCTGGATTAAAACTTTTGTTGGTCACTAGCTCAAGGTGTTTGGTATGTAGCAAGATGGCCTCATATTTTAGCATCCTGGAGTCGGTTAACCACTGGCTTGCTTTTTGATGGAGGAGGTTTTTAACTGCATGTGGGGTGTGGATTTCTAAATTTCCCCCAAATGTAAGCTTATTGCTTTCTTCTACGAGGATAGATGTGGCTGCCAAAGCTTGAATGTAAGTAGGCCAGCCTCGGGTCACTGGGTCCAGTAACCTGGACAAATAGGTCACTGGTTTTCTAGCCCTGCCCTAGTCCCAAGCTAGAACACCATAGGGTCACTCCCTCTTCCACATCAACAAACAGTTTAAATGACTTTTCCAACGAGGGCAGACCCAATACCGGAGCCAAGAATAATTTAGACCTTCATTCTTCCAATTTTTCTTCATCTCTTCTTGTCCACTCAATTGGCCCTGGTCCCACCAATTTTTTGCACAGAAATTCTGCCATTTGGGCAAACCCCTCGATCCAAATTCTGCAATATCCCATTAGTCCCAACACTTTCCCTACTTCCCATTTAGTTTTTGGAGATGGAAGGGAGAGGATTCCCATCACCTCTCCAGGATCCAGCTTCTGACAACCCTGGGTTATCATGTGATGCAGGTATTTCACCTCCTTTTCCACAAACTGGAGCTTGCTTTTTGATACCCTAAGCCCCTTTTCGCCCAAGAAGTTCAGCAGTTCTGTGGTGGTCTTCCTCACAACTTCTTCTGCCTCTCTGGATACTAATAGGTCATTGGCATACTGGGTCACTAGTGTCTCAGTTGGGAGGGGAAAGGTTGATAGCAATTCTTCTAGGGCCTGTCTGAACAAGGTAGGTGATTCTGAATATCTCTGGGGTAGCCTGGTCCATCGTAGCTGACTCTTCCGCCCTGTCTCCAAGTCCTTCCACTGAAAGGCAAAGCAGAGATAGTCCCTGCTCTCCTCTGCCAAAGGGCAAGCCCAGAAGGCATCTTTTAGGTCTATTACACTATACCACTGATGTTGGGGTGGCACCTTACTTAAGAGAGTGTAGGGATCAGGGACAACTGGATATCGGGTCTTTGCTCTTTTGTTAACATCCCGTAGGTCTTGAACCAACCTGTAAGTTCCATCTGGCTTTCTGACAAGCAAAACAAGAGTGTTGTGAGGGGACATACAGGGCTCAAGAATCCTGTCTCTAATTAGGCTGCTTATGATCAATTGCAACCCCCTTCTCCCTTCCATAGGTATGGGATATTGTCTAATCCTGATTGGTGTGTTGGAATCTATAATTTGGTTTTTTATTGGGGCCATATCCAATTTTCCTTTATTATTTTCATCTGCCCAAACTTTTTTTGTTATCATTTGCTCATCTTCCACCCTCAGATGCACTGTCCAGACCACCATCCTTCCTTCGCTTGACACCACCCCTGTGTTTAACTGAATTTGTAAGTCCCTCCCCAGCAGATTATATCCATCTCCCAGTATCCATAGGACATCTCCCTTGACTGTCTTAGAACCCCATGAGAACTTTACTTGTTTGATTATCGGGACAGTAAAATATTACCTTTTAGCCCCCACCACCCTGATTGTTTCCCTGCTGGTTTTGTGTCCTTTTGGTATCTTGGTTATAGATGTTTGTTCTGCTCTCGTATCCACTAAAAATTCCCATTCCTACTCCTCGGGTCCTACTAAAAAAATTATCAAGGGCTTGATTTGATGATCGTTCCCCAGGAGAAAGAGTCCCTGATACCCCTAATTCTCTACCTGCTTGTTGTGAATTTCCCTGAATATCTGATGGTCTTTGTCCCATTTTGGGCAATCTCTCCTGTAATGGCACTCCTGCCCACAATAGAAACACCTTCCCCTTCTCACCCTTTCATTGTTGTATCTTATAGGAACCCCTCCACCTCCTTTTTTCTTTTCCTGCTGTGGTGACCTCCTTGGATGATTACTTTCCCCAGCGACTGCTACCATTGCCTTTGCCTTAGCTTTCATTCTCTCCTTGTCCCTCCTTACGTAAACCTTCTGTGCCTCTCTCAGCAACCCATTTATTTCCCGATCTTGCCACTCCTCTGTCTTTTCCAATTTCTTTCTTATGTCTGGCCAAGCGCTGGTCACAAAGTGAATCTTTAGCAATGCTTCGCCTGCAGAACTATCAGGGTCCATGCCAGAGTATCGTTTAAGGCTGTTCCGGAGTCATTCTAACCACTTTGTAGATGTCTCGTCCTTTCTCTGCTGTTCTTCTAGCACCCACTTCAAATTATTCCCTCTCAGTGCAGCCTCTTATTCCTTTAATGATTAGGGATCTGTAATCTTCCATATTCCTCCTCCCTTTATCATCATTGGGGCTCCAATTCAGGGGTACTAGGGGCTTTTTGTGGTCTCCCAGTGGGTCCTGCTGATTTTCTCTTTCCCAGATTCTGATCCCTGCAACTCGAATAATTTGCCTCTCTTCTGGTGTGAAGAGGATCCTCAGAATGGAATTTAACTCCTCACACATGTATGTATTTGGGCCCAGGAACTGATTTAACTGTTCCTTCCCTCCTGTCAAATATTCCAATAATGCCTTTATTTCCTTCTTGAAGCCCTTTACTTCCACTGATGTTAACTGACCGTTAACAACCCCTATTCTTCCCTACGCCCCTCCCATGGGTACCTCCCCCAGTGGGAATAGTCCCACCTGCTCATCACTTTCTTGTTCAAGAGCTTTCCTTCTCCTAGTGCCCGAATAGGGGCTCTCCCTACTTGGAGTTCTCTTGGAGGCATCAGGGGTGCTAGAGGGACTGGCTGGGGTCAGTAAAGCAGGATCGGTGGGAGCGGTAGGGATAGGTGGAGGTACTGATCTGGTAGGGGCTGCAGTAACTGGTGGATTAAGAGGTGCTGGGACAGGAAGAGCTGGGTTAGGACGTGCGGGGTGGGGAGCATACAACAGGGGTATGACATCCAGGGCGTCCCATGCCTTTTTCTCTTTTTCCCCTCCCAGTAATGCTCTCTCTGTTCCCTGTGATACTTGGAAAACCTTCACCTCCTTGGCTATCTTCTCCTCAAGCCAACAGGATGCATAATCACACTCCTCTGAGTCTATTGTCTCCCTATGATGTACAAAAGTATTCAGGGCTAGACATAGCCACCTCTCAGTAGACCTGTATCTGGGCCAATATACATTGGCCATCCTAATCTTCTCCTTTGGCCACTTGATCATACAAAATTAGATCATTTTAATTTTGTTTTTATCTTTAGTCTTGGGATCCTTATCCCAGTAGGCCAATTTTATTACCAGAGGGCTTTCAGGGGGAATATCTTTAATGGGTTTCATCTCCTTTTCCCCCTTATGGCTGGCCTTACTCCCTTTCTGGCCCATTATGTTTTATTGGGTAGGCCTTGATATATTATCATGAGATGGTCTCTGTAACCACAGCCCTAAATGGCGTCCCTCTCAAAATGCAATCTCGTTAGAACACAAAAAAATAAAGGGTGCTCCTCTAAAAAATCAAGATGGTGACCTTGCCAAAACAAGACAAAATGGCGCTCTCGCCAAACAAACAGAAAATGGTGCTTCCACCAAGCAAGAACAAAAATGGTGCTCCCACCAAAAATCACAAAATAGAAAATAGCATTCCCGCCAAACCAATGCGAAAACAAAATGACACTCTCACCACACAACACACAGACAACTTAAAAATACTTGCTATGGTTTGTAACGTAGCCTCTATTTCCCTCTCTCTTACTTCACAAAGTAATCATTGGCTCACATCACTTTCCACTGTCCAGCATCCATTCTTACCCACCAGACATTGTGACCCCAACAAAACAGTACCCATTCCCCCAGGCCACCAACACACTTCACACTCTTTCTGATTCTTCAATCTCTCCTAGGTGCCCATGCATCCATTCTCTTAAGTGTTTCCAGGGACCCGTATTTTGGGATTTGAGCCCCTACCCTCTCCACACTCTCTCAGGGGGCCCCTATGGCCTTGAGTCACTTCTTTCTGCCTTATGGGCTTGAATACCGTCCACCAACATGCAACAACTTTCAGTTTCCACACCTCTCACACACTCACCTTTGTCAGAGATTCCCAACCACCGGTTTCCTGGTGCACCCTCTCTCTGGTACACCCTCCCTGGCCAAATATGGTCTCCGGGCAGCCCAGAAGACCGGCTCCTTCCTCGCCCACCTCAGACTGCGTCCAAGGTGGCCCCCAGTATCTTGGGTCTCCAGGGTCACTCACTTTCCATCTCTTCCCTCCCAGGTGCCTGTACACTTGTCCTCTTAAGTGGTCCCAGGGATCCATACATTGGAATTTGAATCCCTACCCGTTCCACTCTCTCCCAGGGGGCCCCTATGGCCTTGAGTCCCTGCCTTCCCTGTACAGGCTTGAATGCCTACTACTGCCTTACACATCCCGCCGAGCTAGGTGCTCTCTATGTACCCTCCAGTACGCAAAGCTGTATAGTGCTTAAAACTTCGTGTGCGTGCCCACAGGGCTCTAGGGGCTCAACACACACAGAGCACCATGACCCTACCTTCACCTCTTGGGGATTACAGACTCCCTGTGAAGATTTTCCTCTCTGGTTGCTTCGTCTCTCCACCGGCCAGCCCCCTCATGGGAGTCCAGAACTGCGGCTAGAAGGACTCCACACTCGCTTCGCGCACCCACAGCAGGGACTTGGCTCATGAGGTTCCCATGTCCTTCACCGCATCCCTCTCCCTTGGGACTCTAATTTCCAGTGGGATTTCTGCATTCCCAACTGCCCATTCCTAAGCTAAACCTTCTCCATGACTACTTGTGAGTTTTGTGTCAAGTAGGGATTTATTTGGAGCAGAAATTCAATTTGCTGTTGGCACAGCAAATAAAATGGGGAGTATTGAACCCGAGAAAATGGGAGAAGATGTCATGGTAGTGCAAGAGAAGTTGAAAACTACTTTTGGAACAGGCATCCAGAACCGTGACAAAGATGAAGCAACTGATGCCATTGTAGATCCCAATCCTGTGAATTTTGGAGCTGATGAGATTTGCTATTTCAAAATTGTGCTGTTACAGGCAAATCAAATGTCTAAGAAAGGGAGGAAACTGTGAATTTTTGTGTAGGATATTCAAGGGAGTGGCAAAGCTGCTAGAGAAGATGCTCTCTTGTGCTGTCCGTGCTCCTTTCTACCTGGAAATGCAGTTTTGCACCAGGATTACAGTACGTGAGGTGAAATGCATCACAAATAAACAAATTTTCCTTGCTGTCAGCCTGGTGTTGAGTTGATAAATGCTGGAAGAAGGGAAGACAGAAAAAACTCTAAAGTGTTAATTAGGCCTTGCTTTGTTTACCCAAAAAGTCTGCAATGTTAAAATGTCCTGGTTTGAAGGACAGGTGTCTGCTAAGGAAGGCAGGGCGCCTCCCTGGAAATGGAAAAAATGTAAACCCTTTTGCTCCAAGTCATCGTAATTCTGAAATTAAGGGGCTCACAGGCAAAGGTATGGGAAATGGAATAAGAGTTCTTTACTAGTATTTATAATAAAGCAAACAAACAACAGCTACAATGGCACTAACAACAAACAGAAGCAGGAACCCAGTGAGAGCCTGCTGGCTCGCAGGCACCTTTGATGCAGTTCCGGTCACAGCTGGTAGGGGGCGCTGGTGGTGCGAGCTCGGGGAGCACGTGGCGATGGTGTGGTGTTTGCCCCCCCCAGCTGGGACGGGGAGAGATGGAAAAAAGAAGTTTTACTTTCACAAACCCCCTTGAGCAGTGGATCTCGGTGTCCTGGCGAGGCTCTCAGGAAAGGAAAAAACAGCAGGCTGGGACGACAGGGTGCCTCGGTAGGCAGGGGGTGCAGAGGCTGCAGCGCAGTGAAACCCAGAGCAGCGCCGGAGCAGCGGTGGGGACGGGGCAGAGGCAGCCCTGCCTCCAGCAGAGCAGGGAGAGGCAAACTCAGGGATCCCGGGTGCCCACACAGAGGGTGACAGGTCCTGGTTCCGGACAGAGACTCTTTCTGCAGCAGAAGAAACAGCTCTCCCCCTGAGGTCCAGCAGCAGCTCCTCCAAATGTTCTCCCTGGCAGCCCAGAGTGAGACTGCCAGTCCCCTCCTCCAGCCAAACCTTTTGCCCGCCCCAAACTCCAAGGTACCCCCACCCTGCTGAGAGAAAAGACTTCTCCGAGCTGCACAAATACCTGCTCCCCTCAGCTCAATCACTTCTTTTGTTCCCCTTAAGTACCCGGCCATTGTGGTCCCTTAGCAACTGATGGGCAAAAAATTCCAAAGGTAAAGAGAAACAAAAGGGAGGAACACCCAAACCCCAACATAAAAGAAACTGAATAGAGCCAGTAAGTCAAATCCGTGATGGAAGCTGAGTGTCAGAGTGCTTCTGTATGAAATTTGATTCTCTTTTGTGCTCAGCAAAGCAGAAACTTTGATGAGAGTGTTTGAGAATGTGAAAGGATAGACCAAATGATCTTCCTCTGGAGCCCTGGAAGTGTCCAAGGCCAGGCTGGACAGGACCTGGAGCAACCTGGGACAGTGGAAGGTGTCCCTGGCCATGGCAGGGGGTGGCACTGGATGGGCTTTAAGGTCTCTTCCAACCATTCTTTGATTCTGGGACTCTATGGTTGGTGAACAAAGATAATCCCTGAAATTGTTCAGGAATAAGGTATCAGGGCAAATTAATAAGCAAGACAAGTCTTATATCCAGATGAAAAATATCTTTAAGTGAACAACTGTTCAGCCAATATTTACATCTGGGAACAAATCACAAGGTAAAAGATGGTCAAAAGCCACCAAAATAAATCCAAATTACATCAGTAAGAGTGACTTCAATTTACTTTAATGTCTGATGCTTAGTGACAAACACTGATGAAGGAGGAAATGCTTGAAAATCTTTATGAAAATCAGTTCTGAATGAAATTGCCTTCTTTGGAGCATCATCTGTGTGTCTGAGTTAGGATTAAAATTTTGCCTTTTCGCTTTTTTTTTTTTTTTTTTTT
>VZTR01021641.1:64288-107307 GCA_013400775.1 Chaetops frenatus | reverse complement strand
TTTTTTTTTTTTTTTTTTTTTGATCAATCATAAGAAGTAAGAACAACCACATCAGCAGTTTGGTCAGCAGAGAACTGAAGAAAATATTCAAACATATACTTAGCCTCAGCCTCGATGATATTTGAGGGTAGTTAAAAAGGCTTTTCAGGGAGGAATCTGACGCAATTAACCAGCTTCCGATCTGCCTTATCAGCAAATCACATATTTGTGTGAGGAGACAAATGCTGACACACAGCTCTGGAAGTTTACTGAGTTTACTGCAAGACTGAACTGAAGAGATTAAAAAGGCGTTTGAGGTGGAATCTGCAAAATGAGCCTGCTGATGAAAAAAGAATGAGTTCACTCACATTTCATCAAATAGATGAAGGTGTAGAGCTCTGCAAGGGAGATGGAGAGGGACTGTTTACAAGGGCCTGTAAGGACAGGACAAGGGGGAATGCCTTCCTACTGCCAGAGGGCAGGTGGAAGCCCTGGCACAGGGTGCCCAGAGAAGCTGTGGCTGCCCCTGGATCCCTGGCAGTGCCCAAGGCCGGATTGGACTGGGCTTGGAGCAACCTGCTACAGTGGAATCCCCCTGCCCATGGCAGGGAATTGGATAGGTGATTTTTAAGTTCCCTTCCAACCCAAATCAATCTGGAATCTCCTGATTGTATGATCCTGCCGAGGGGGTTCACTGATACCACAGGATCCATTCCTGTTTTAGGCAATATTTAAGAGTCACTTTTTTTATAAGAGTAGTTATAATTCAAGTTTTTAATCATTTCTGTATTTATTCTAACTCTGCAGACAGCTGTGCAGTCACTCCTGCTCCCAGACACCATCCTGGGCTTGGTACTTCAGGTTCCACCAGACTCATCACCCTAAAAAGCACAAAATCCTTTACACTTCTTGTGAGCCTTGGACAGCAAAGTTGCCTTTCTTTGCCTCAGTGACACTAGAGACTGTTGTCACAAATTAATTAAAGGTGTGAAGCAAACACATTAATTAAACCCCATGAACACCTGCATGGATCCTCTCAGTCATAACTCATATCCCATTAAATTGCTTTTGCATAATAACAGACCTACTTTGGGACTGAGTAGACCTGAAAAGGGCCCTCCTGAAAGCAGCCAGGAAACACCCCTCCCTTGCAGGGGTTTTGGCTGGGCCATGGCCTTGGAATGGGGCCCAACCTCATCAAAAACTATGAGAAGGTTTTAAGCACACTTGGGACAAGATAATTTCAAATGAAGGTGACACTTGTGGTCTGAGGCAGCCAGTGAAACACCATGATTTGGAGAGGGTTCTGCTTGGGGACTGAAGATTTAGTGGCATGTCAAGCTCAAAGTCAACACGGCAGAATTTAATGCTGTGTAAAGGGGAGCCAAAGACAAAGCCCTCGTGAATCCATGGGATAGATGTGCACGTCTCCCACAGCTGCCCTCTCCAGCACCAGGGCTTTGCTCAGAAATAACCATTATTCCTAGCAAAAAGAAAACACTATTGATTTTCAGTCCTCACTGAAGCTTTCTGAAGTATTTTTTACATGAGAGAAAGCCTTTGCAATTTTTAAATAAAAATTCTCTTTTTTTTTCCTTTTTAAAATCTGGTCAGGTGAAATTGTGAGCACAGCCAGAACTGGATACACTTTAGACTGATCCTTGAAGTAAGGAGTAAGTAAGAAATGGCTAATCCATGCCACCCAAAGATGTGCAGGGCCCCAAAGAGCTGCAATGTCTGACAGTCAGTGATACTTCTCCCCACAGGCTGCTTTGCAATAGTCACACTGAGCTCCCTCTCATGGAGTGTCTTGGCTGCCTTTGACTGCATGCTGTGATTTCACCTGGCAGATTTCAGCTCTCCCCAGCAGCTGAAGGATGTGGATAAAACATGGGAAACACTGCAAGAAAACAAAGCTGTCTCTTGTATCATCTGAGAGCATTTTTTAGGTGAAGTTTCCGTGATACTTTAGTGCAGCAGCGCTCAGTGAGAGTGGAGAGGTGTTTTATTTATGAGTCTCAGTGAAGTTAAGGTTGATTCTTCCTCTTATAAACTAGACAGTCTTAGGAGTAAGTAACATCCTATGCTGGTGAAATGCAAGATAAATCCCTCTTCAAACCAGGGCATCCATCCTGGTATGGATTTTTTAATCCATTTTTTTAACATATGTGATGCATATTCTCTATTTCCTTTCAACCAGACTTCTCTCTTGCACCTTTCATTTCAGAAACATCCTATTTTCCCCAGTTTCATTTCTGTTTAGTGTCTCTCTGAAAAGGCTGTGTTCATATTAGCTCAAAGCATGTTGACTTTGTTCCCGGTCTTTTACTACACCGAAATTGTTAAACTTTCCTGGGAACACACTAATTATCACTGGATGTAATTATTTTAAATCATATGTCATTTATTCTGATTTTGTTTTGATCAGGAAACAGTTTCAGCAAATTGTTTGGAGGATTGATTTCCTTTAATCAAAACTTTAATCAAAAATTAATCCTTGATGGAAAAAAAAAAGAACTAAGGAAGCTAAATACTTATAGAGTTTAAACAGTCAGCAGTTCTAGGGCTGAGAAGACCTGACTTTTTTACAGGTTTTCTTGCTTTCTTTGTTTCACTGAAAATAAAGGAAAAGAGAGAAGAGCTGAAATGACAAGCCTAAGTGCCTATTTGTTGATGCTTCTATTTTCTTGCTATGCTACCAAAGGAAAAAAAATAAGAGAGGAAAAAAAGACTCTTATGGAGTCTTGTGGCAAGAAGCCCTTAAAATGAAACTAAATTAAGTTGTTTGAAATGTGACCTTTGGCAAAATGTTTCAGTTTTTCTCATCCCCTTTCCATTCCCCCACCTCAGTGCTGCTCCCATTCGTAGAGCGCAGCTAATTTAGAGCGTCTGCCTCCGAACATGATGAGTTTGTTATGGAGAGAACTGCTGTGCTGGGGAATATTTCTGTGGAAAAGCAGAATCCCTCATTTGTTTGATGGAGGCTGCAAGGTGTCTGTGCTAAAGAGCTGAACCCCAGCACAGCCAGTTTGCTGGATCTGTTGGGAGTCTAAGGGATGACAAACCCAGGAGCTGCTGGGCCAGAGATTGCCGTGGACACTGCAGGGAGAGTGGGAGGATGAGAGCTGGACCAGAGGCAAGAGATAAGCAGAGAGCACAGGAAAATCTTCAAAAACTTATGAGGTAGAAGGTTCTCAGGGTAGGACCCTTCCCTGGAGAGGCTGCTGGTTAATCTGGGTATTTGGCTGATTTGGAGGGGAGTGTCTCCATGGCAGTGTTTTTCTGTCTGATTGGTTATAAAACTAGGAGAGGAGTGAGGAACTATGATTTTGGCACCAAGCTCACCCTGATGCTTTGGAAACTCCATTTACACCCAGAAGCAAAGCTGAAGTAGACCCAGAGGATCACCCCGTTTTTGGGGCTGCATTATTGGTTGCATACATCTGTGCTGGTGAGTCACCTCTCTGCTGCGGGTGACTCAGGAGTCAGCATGAATCCAGGTTCTTCTTTCATTGGACACCCAGAGAAAGCAAAGCCAGGGGCAAGTTTTACTCATTTGTATTCCAGAGCTGTTTCCCAGACTGCATCCCTGACATCTGAGCAATCTTGACTCGCTGAAGAGTAAAGCCCAAAGTTTTGGATAGAACGTGTTTAACAAACGTTTTCCCAAAGCAGGGACAGCAGGGAGCACAGCTCTGCAGAAGGGCAGGAATCCACCTGAGTGGGTTCATTCCCAGTGTTTTGTGTGAAGAATGAATGAGCTCTTCCCCTTTCATAGATCACTTCAATGCCTCTCATCTTTCACTTTCTAGCCAAAGAAAAAAAATCTCCAAGACCAACTTTACAGAGGCTGGTAACACTCACAAACTTTTATCTTTCCTAGAATAATGAGGAAACAGAAATCTGAAATTTCTTTACAAATGTATTTTAAGAACTTGTTTTTAATCTTTCTGTCTTCCCAAGTTTTATAAATAGACCCATATTATCAATGTTGTGCTTTTTCAGAAAGCAAACTTCCCATTGTTGTTATGCATTATTTGGTAAGCTCTATCTATTTTTACCCTATATATTGTCTTCCACAGAAGTTTGAAAAGTTTTGGAGCTCTGACTTAATTTTCAATCTGTCCTTTCCTGGTGCTGTGATGGCAGAAGAGGAAATCTCTATGCTCAAAACAGACCCAAAGCAACCCAAAGCTGTCCAGACTACAGAGAGACTCCAAATCTGGTAATCAAATCATCTGGTGCCTATGGGGGATATTCTGACTCAGGGGGGACCTACAACATTACAATTTGAAACACACAGGTGCCAGTCCTGCAGTTTTAAATGCAGAGTGCAGTCAGAGCTCCCCATTAGAGTCAATGGGTATAAGCTTAGGTAAGTCTAAGCCTATTACATTGATGCCATCTATTTTTATTTATGTTTGTTTCCTTTGTATCTCCGTTTCATTTATTTTTCACAAACTGCTTCCTCTTTCTGTTTGTCTGAGATATCATTTCTGCTAAGTCAAATTATTTGTGTGCATTTCTTTTTCTGCCATAGTTCTATGCTCCCTGGTTTTGATCTCTTGCAGGAATACACACTTTTTTTCCTCTCCTCTCTGAGAAAGAAAAAGTACCTTAGAGCCACCAGACAGTAATTATGTGCATAATGTACCATTTTCTTTTGCATTTAGAGTAGTTGCAGTGGTAAATAATATTTTATTTCTCTTTAGGATTCAGGGAGAAGAGAGGATGAGCATGACCATCCCTGGGTGAAGGCAGATCACAGGACAGACATGAGGCTTCTTAGTGTTTCATCCCAGTGCCCTATTAACCCCAGGAACCAGCAGCAAACCCACAGATCTTTGTTTCAGGAGTGCCAAATTGCAGTCTCTATTCCTGCTGGCCAGCACCTCACTGAATGAAGGTATTTCTGAGTCCAAAGTGGTGACATGAATAAAGCTAACACAGCTACCCTCCGAGCTCAGAGTCCACATGAGTAATCAGCCTGCAATTTTGTGTTTGAAGTGACTAAAATGGGTGGAAACAGCCAAACTCCAATTACACTTCAGAAATGACAAAAAGCCTGATTAAGCTCTGTGTTTTCTGCTGCAGTAAAACATGTGAAATACAAAAATTCCCAGGAGGCAGGAAGCAAAAAAATGCTGCTTCTTGTTTATTTGCTTGGTGTGATGGCTCAACTTAGAGTGGCCTGTGCCGAGCCAGAGTGGAACAAAAGCTTTGCCCCCCTACCCTGCTCCTCAGTGCATCTTCCCAGACTTGTTATGGGTTTCATAATGGACCTGGAGATAATTTCAAGCTCCTGTTGATCCAAGATGAGTCAGACAAGGCAGCGCGATGATGAAGAAGGCAGCGAAATTCCAGCATGTGAGAGAGAAGATGAGAACTTGTTCATGCAGAAATGTTCCCAGCTCCCAGCAAACATGGAATTCTGGAATTAGTTTTTCACAGGCCTTTGTGCAGCAAAAATAAATGATCACTTCCATTTACAACCCATGTCTGGATGAGCTTTGTCTCACAATACTAAAATACCAGCTGGCTGACTTTAAAAATCCTGAAATGCCATGGCAAATCTTCACTACCCCAATTAATATTTTTCCATAACTGTAAAAAGAGAGGTTAATTGTTAAAATTACATGAACAATACTGGCAGCAAATGTTTGTTGCCCAGTGAATCTGTGGCTGCCCCTGGATCCCTGGAAGTGCCCAAGGCCAGGTTGGATGGGGCTTGGAGCAACCTGGGACAGTGGAAGTTGTCCCTGCCCATGGCAGGGGCCTTAAGTTCCCTTCCAATCCAGGCCATTCTGGGATTCTGTGATGCTGTGACTTGTTGGCTTTGTGGTCATGGTTGTTTTTAGACTTCACTACAAGAAAACTGTCGGCATTTATTTACTCTTACTTCATCTTACCTGTCACATGTTTATTATCTTGCCACAACATCCTATGCTGTCTAAGTGCCCAGGCTTTTTGTGCAACTCGAACAACATTTTAAAAGTGAAGTTTTTCACTTCTCACACCATCTCCCTCCCTCCCCCTACTCTCTTTTAGTGCAAACTCCATGCTGCAAGAAGGAGAAAAAGAAATTGAGTACAAAATTTGTTTTTTGGTTTTCAAAGACAGACACCAAAAGCTTTATAAAACAATCAGAAAGCAATGAAAGGACAGCCTGCCTTTGGAGAAGGTTTATTACACTGGGGAAAAAACCCTGCCTCATGCAATTTTCTCTAGGGTGATTCCATGCTGTCCAATTTGCCTGCTAGCATTTTAATTGAATAATCCTACAAATGCTCAAGAACTGATCTGACTGCTCAAATAGGTTGAGTAAAACGTTGGAGTTGTGTGGAGGTCTCTTGGCCTGACAGCTGGGCAAGTGGGGGAAAACTTGTCTTTGCATGTCTTTTACTGGTTTTTCTATGATTGGCTGTGGCTTTTTTGTTCCTGTTGGCCACTTATGGTCTGGAGGTGGCTTTTCCTGCCCTCTTTAGTGATTCCTCCCAAGACAAGGTCCAGATTACTGTGCTAGGTAGGAAAAAAGTGAAGGTCCCCCAAATTCAATGCCTGCTGAGGAATTGCAAGAAACTGAGCAATTTGACCTACTCTGCTTGGGTTTGACCATAAAATAAAGTTTCAATTCAAAACCTAGGAAGAAAATACATGAATTAGAAATATTTTTACCTTTCTAGACCTTCAACCTGATACCTGATTTATCATAGAATCATGGAATGGCCTGGTTGGAAGGGACCTTATAGCCCATCCCCTGCCATAGACAGGGACACCTTCTACTGTCCCAAGTTCCTCCAAGCCCCGTCCAGCCTTGCCTTGGACACTTCCAGAGTTCCAGGGACATCCACAGCTTCTCTGGGCACCCTGTGCCAGGGCCTTAGCACCCACACAGGGGAGAATTTCTTCCCAATATCCTGTCTAACCCTGCCCTCTGGCAGTGGGAAGACTTTTGCCCCTGTCCTGTCAGTCCAGGCCCTTGTCCTGCCACTCCATCTTTCCTGTCGACTCCTTCTGGAAAGGCACGATTAGATCACCCTGAAGCTTCTCCTCTCCAGTCTGATCACTTCCAATTCTTTAAGACTGACTAAGCCCTGTGGTACAACACCAAACCCCAAAATTGCTGCTGAAATCTGCTGGTGGATACATGTTTTTTTTTTATTCTGCTCCATTGTAGTTGCATTCCAAGAGCTGCAAGAACTGAACCAAGTATTCACTGTTGCTAATTGAGAGGAAAAAGTCATTATATTTTGGGTGCATACAGGTGTGCCAACTGGGGACACACTCTCAGCTCTGGATGAACCTATGGACAAAAAGCCACATGTGGGCTATGGGATTCAGCATCCTCTGCTACATCCCTTTTGGGGAGGAACATTCTAAATCAATAAAAAGCAGCCTATTGTATGTCGATTCCCACCCATCATTCTTGCTCAAGGTTAAGATTGAATTCCTTTATTTGGAATATTCAGTGGGGTTTTCTGGATTTTCACCTCAGTGTAGTTCATCCCATATAATAAAATAATCATAATTACAGCTGTAAATCACTTTAGTAGTTCCTCTGCACATCAGCCAGTATGTGACATAGTAAAAACACCTGCTTTACAGAGATAACACATGTCCAAGTCTGCTGTTATTTTTTGTAAGCTTATATAATTCTGAATATTTTTCTTTCCTGGTTTGGCAGTTGAAGTGGGAGGTAACCCAGTTTGTGCTGCTGTGTTACTGGCCCAGCTGAATCTACTGTTTCAGCCATGACTGGTGTCTAGCCAGGATCCTACCAACTCCTTTGTTTAGTAAGTGCTGTAGAAATCTGCCTCTTTTTTATGTCTGACCAAAATATGGTCTTAATGAGCCTGGGATTAAGGAATAAAGAGACCCTCAAGCCCAGGGGCTGATTGTACACCTCTGCAAAGCATGTGTGGCCCTGCAGACCCTCCCTTTCCTGCAGGTGACAGATACTGTGCTTCTTTTCATTGAACACTGCAGGTTTGTAAAATTAAAACCCCAAGGGGTTTTATTTACCTCTCAGAAAAAATTCTGAGTTCTTAGCCCTGAGAAGTCTCATTTTCCAGGATGGTGGATGTCGTGGAGGGATGAGCTCACTGCCCTGGGTCAGACTACACCTGGCGGGAGATGAAACTCCTCTTCTAACCCTCTGGAAATGGTTTTTTGGAGTCCGTAGCTCAGACACCAATAACAAGGCCTACCAGCTCCACTGCAGTTCTCTTTTCAGGGCTCTGCCTCTCTCCAGGCAGTTACAGACATGGAATTTGGGAAGCTGGTATTTAGGCTGAAACTCCTGAAAGATGGATTTGAACAGGAGCTTTTTGTGGCCATGCATGTTCCCAGACTTCTGTGAACATCAGAGAAAGCTGGTGCCACATGAGGAAGAGCCCAGAATGTTTAATTACTCATTTCTTTAGTCTTGTGTATGGTTTGCCTTCAGAGATCCTGAAATCTGCTCCCATGTCCAGACACAGGCCTCAATACCACATAGGTTATGCAAAATTTCTGATTGTTATCTCCCTGTTAAAAGGTTTTCCCCTTCCCCTTGCCCTTCCCCTTCCTCTTCCTCTTCCTTTTCATCAGAATCCAAGGCACAGAAAATCATCAAAGCCTTGGGCCTGCTCTCTCTGGGTGTGAAATGTGTACTGGATTTGATTTAAAGCCGTGGGAAAACTTCCAAACTTAGTGACCTAAATCAAAGATTTTTGTCTGTAGTTTAAGAAAAGGCGTGTTAAGTTAGATAGTAGAGGGTTTTGCAGTGTGAAATTTAGATATAGAAGTAGTTATAGAATAAAGTAAAAAGTTTAGAGCATGGTAATGAAGAGTAAAATAATAGAGAACTGTAGGACAGTAGATGATTCGATGAAAAAGTCTGCAATGCGACAGAGATGTAACAGAGGCTTCATTGATTATTGGTGAAGGGATCAAAACAATGTATGTGGCATTAGTTTATTGGTCAATTAACCTTTAAGAGACCTTTTAACCTGCAGTCTTGTGACTGTTTTGCACACTATGGCTGACTTCTGCAGTTCTCTGTGAAGGCATTCTCATGACTTCATGAGATAGCTGCAATAAATAACACTTTAAAGCATACCAGAGTGATCTCATCTCTGGCTCTACCATCCCAATTCCTTTTCCTCACTTGCAGGGAACCAGGGGCAGCCAGAGCTTCTCACGCCAACCTGTACCAGGGCGTCAGCTCCCTCTGAGTAAAGAATGTCATTGCTTTCCATGAACAGGTTCATATTCAGGAAGAAAGCCTTGGGGATGTCCAAGATCCCACACATTTCCATGTATTTCTTTTCACAATGTCTAAACTGAACTTTTCTAGAGGTTTTCAGGAAGAAGACCAGAACCAGAAGATGCCGTCACAGAACATGGATGGGACGTGGCTTTGTGCTCCACACTGGGACCTTAATTTCTTGCATCAATTCAATCCAAAAGGAATAAAAAGCCTTGTTAGCACAAGTATTGACGTAATTTCTGCAAGTTCTCTGTTTGAAGAAGGGAGGTGTCCTTCAGATAGAAGGGCAAACTAAGCAAGAGTGGAAAATGATTTTAAAAGGACAGAGGAAGCTACTCCATCTTCAGGAGTTGAAATGGTGCATAAGATTTTGAGTTTTCCTTGGTAATTATTCAACTGTAACCTTCTCAATGCCTTGTCACTTCTTAATTTATTCTGTATTGTAAACACCTGCAGGCGCAGATGGCTGAACTATTCTCTAAAGCTTTGGCTATTTTGCACTGCTAAAATGAGGTAGGGCACTGGTGCAATACAGATTAGGTTTATTGTGGAGATCTGATGGAATATTCACACTTGCACATGTTTGCAGACAGGAGGATGATCCTTTATGAGTCTGTCCCAGCAAACTGGCTTAGGATTCTTCAGCACTCCCCTTCCCTTAGGTAATACCTTCTGGTGACTGAGTTATTTTTCATTAATCTTTTATTGTAGTTACTTTTTTACCCTTGATTTGGGATAGCAATTTTGCTGTGGGCCAAAATTTGCTTTCTGTGCTTTCACAATTTCAGGCAATGCAGCAGGACTCTGATTCTCATTGTATCCCTGGCCTCTGTTGTGGAATCATGGAATCAGGGGATGGTTGGGGTTGGAAGGGACCTCAAAACTCATCCAGTGCCACACCCTTCCACTATCCCAGGATGCTCCAAGCCCCATCCAGCCTGGACTTGGACACTTCCGGGGCTCCAGGGGCAGCCACAGCTTCTCTGGGCACCCTGTGCCAGGGCCTCCCCACCCTCACAGGGAACAATTCTTTCCCAGTATCCCATTTGACCCTGCTCTCTGGCAGTGGGAAGCCACTCCCTGTGTCCTGTCACTTCTGATGAATTGACCCTCCTTGGCTTCCGTGTAGCACCTTCAAGTCCCGGAAGGTGCTGTGAGGTCTCCACACAACCTTCTCTTCTCCAGGCTGAACATTCCCAGCTCTCCTATCCCAGTTTCATAAGGGAGGTGCTCCAGCCCCTTCAGCAACTTCATGGCCTCCTCTGGACTTGCTCCAACAGTTCCATGTCCTTGTGTCTGGATCACCAGAACTCGGCACAGAGCTCTAGGTGGGATCTTCCCAGGGCGGAGCAGAGGGGGAGAATCTGAGGTTCCATCTTAGCAAACACTGTTTAATGGATCTGTTGCATTTTCTGATAAGTAAAATGAGGCGGGAAAATCAGTTCCCATCATTTCCTACAGGCAGCCCTTGGAGGCTGTGACCTGAATTCCAGCAGAGCCAGGCAGGATGGACTTGGATCTTGACTAGTGATGGACGTGGGTGCAGCATGGAGAGCAACATCGATTACTGTTACCTTTATCACTGTCCTCATCACTATCAAATCCCCCCTGCCATGCACCAAGGGCAGAGGGAAAAAAGGATTAAAAGTCACTGCTGACCTCCACCAGTCAACTTCCTGGATTCCTTAAGAATACTGATTCTCTCCCAGTGGGTACCCACCCACTGGGAAATATGGCCTGTATATGGATTAAAAAGAATAGAAAATTTATTTAAAAAAAAAAATTAATAAAATTGTCTTTTCAGCAAAAATAACAAGATGTTGTGGGTTTTGCTTAATGTATTTACATTTTTTATTAAATTACTCAAAACTAGCTGGTGGTTTACAAAACCACTCCAAATAATGTCTTTAATACACAGTAATCATCTAAGAATAAGGAAAAAACACTATTTTTTTTTCACAGATTAGAAGTATGTTGTGTTTATTATGCTAATTTGGGGATTGAAAGCAGCGAAGTATCATTTTTCCAGTTCATTAAGATTTGACTTTTGACTACTGCTCTGCAATTGATTAGTTTAATTATGCAGATACCAAATGTTCTGAAGGCCATGAACATGGCCACATTCTACCTATGATAAAATGTGGTGTTGGTAAATGATAATGAGAGTTTTTCTAGAGAGGGAACTGCTCCATTTGGCTGGGAGTCTGAAATCCACCATCTCTTGTCAATGCAAGCCATCATGGTATCCTGTAATTAATACATGGAGCATACATGTTCTTTGAGTGATGGAAATTACATCTAAAATGACAATTAGCCTCCACCACAGAGCTAGACTTTCACACTCCATTAAGAATAAAATTAGGAATAGCATTTTCTCAGCATAATCCATGGTCATTATAAAGCCATCCATGGGGATCAAGAATTGTGGTTGTTATTGAAATGTATCATTATAACAAGGGTAATGATTGCAGTATTCATCCAGCTGTAGTCATCAGTTGCTCTTTCTGGCTCTGATTTGAGAAGGAAAAATCTGCAATTAAAAAGCACATAGTCACAGAAAGTCACTGCAATTATTTTTGTGCCACTTCTGTGTTTTAGAATTTAATTTTCCAGAAAATTCAAGAAAGAGGCAGAATAAACACAATTTGGTTTTCTAAAAGAAATAAATGACAATTCAAATGCTATGTAAGTTAATTGATGGGATCCAGCATGTGAACCTAGATGTTAAATGAAACAATGTAAGCATTTGACTAATCACCATCTCTCCCTTTCCTTGCACTCCTGGTTGTCAGAGGATGACTCATGTGATGACAACGCTCCGTATTTTTAAAAACAAATCCCATCTTGGTCAAGGCTTGGCACCAGAAGGGATGCACATTGATGGTGGTATGGAACCCTCAATGGACAAAGGAACTCTCCTGTGAATCCAACACAAGGTCCATGCCTGGATCTTTTGTCACACAGTGAAATTTGTGTCCTGGTTCTTTCTGTTGACTGGCAGCTGACTTCATTCCCTGGGCACCTCAGCACCTTCAGGAGAACTTTCTCCTGAGATTGATCTGGCAGAGCTTGTGCGTATATTGGAAATCTCCAGTCTGATCCCATGGATTATGTACTCAGATATTTCCTCATTCACCTTGTCTTTATTTTATTCAAATATTATCAGTCCAGATGATCATTACCTTCATATAGAATCATCACAGTATTGTGGAGTGGCCTGGGTTAGAAGGGATCTTAAAGACCATTCAGTTTTCCCTTGCTATGTGAAGGGACACCTTCCACTGTCCCAGGCTACTCCAAGCCCCAATGTCCAACCTGGCCTTGAACACTTCCAGGGATCCAGGGGCAGCCACAGCTTCTCTGGGCACCCTGTGCCAGGGCCTCCCCACCCTCACAGGGAACAATTCTTCTTATATCTAATTTCAATCTCTCCTCTCTTTCAGTATGATGCCATTCCCTCTTGTCCTCTCACTCCATCCTTTGTAAACAGTCTGTCCATGTTTTCTGTAGGTTCCCTTCAGTCACTGGAAGGCCACAATTGGGTCACCTTGACATTTCTCCAGGCTGAAGAATTTCAGCTCTCCCAGCCTCTCCTCACAGCAGGGCTGCTCCATCCCTCTGATCATCCTGGTGCGTCCTCTGGACTTGCTCAAACAGATCCATGCCTTTCCCGTGCTGGTGCCCCCATCACTGAGGTCTCCAGCTGTTCTTTCTCGTGTTTCTTTTGTTCAGCCCCCTTCAAGTTTGATAGTTTCCATTTGATTGTCTAAATCCTCATAAACCTAACAGTTCCTTTCATTTTTACAGCATTAACCTTACACTGATGGCTCACAAATCTGTCTCCAGGTGGGGTGTCTTTGACATGGAAGAAAGCCCGGTTCAGGTGACCAAAAAACTGCATCCTCCATACCTTCATCAAACTGAACACCATTTCTTAACCCTACAGAGTCTCGTTGTAGGTTCTGATTCAGGAAAAATAATTGCAGGCCAGTTTAATTTCAAACTTAAATTTCTTGGATGTCAGTGAATTTGTGAGTGCACTGACTGTGCACCCTCCTGCCACAGGTGTTTTCAAAAACTTTGTAGGGTCCTGTCTCTTTCTGTTCCATGCTCTTTGCTCTAAAAAATCCCTTTCCCAGTCTCCAAAACAACCTGCTTGTGAGCTGCTGAACTCTCCTGTCTCCATGAAGGCATCTTGCAGATTTTGGGTAGTTACATCAACCAGCACTGGGTGAAACTGGTTTTGTTGACACAACATCTGGGGTTTGTGCATAATGGGGACACGTTACTGAGATTTCATCTCCTGCCATACAATTAATAGCCTTGAACATATGCTTTATGGGGACATTTCCAACAACCTTTGCTGGATAACAGGGGTATTTAAAAGATGTTCCCTTTCTGCCCGCATTCAGCTGAGTTGCAAGTGCAGTTCTGAGAGGTCAGGTCTGGTGGTAAATGTTTCACTTGGGTTTTATGGCCATGTTTGCTGATGCTTCCTGGCAAACAGGAAATAAGGCAGTAAAATCCTGAATAAATTTTATTCCTTCCATCTAAACCAAATAAATTCAGACTGCAAACCAGGCATACATGTGTGTATTCCTAGTAGCAGAGCAGTCACATAGCAAAGGCAATGCCATTTTCCCTGTTGCTGTCAGGGCTTTTAGATTTTGTGTTGGAGAAAATTGCTGAAAAGTATTCTCTAGAGGAAAACCAGGAAACTTTTCTTGTACAGCATGTCATGCTCATTGATTGAACCTGTTCTTTCTGTCCTGACTGGTTTTCAAATGGATTTATTTTATGCTAATAGGGAGTTTGGGACCTTTACTTCTCTTAAGCATATAAGACATAGAGCATTAGCCCTGGGGCCAAAGTTTGAGATTCCCCTACAACATTGAAATTCAGTGCAACAAAATAGTGATTTTTTTGTTCCCAGTGAAATAGGTGGAAGTAGATAATGTTACATTTTGGGTCAGTTCAAAATGTTTTGAAAAGTTGTTTTTCCTGCAGTTATTTATCCATTTAGCCAGATTTATCAATTTAGATATATTTTTAGATGAACTACAGCTCACTCCTTTGCATTTCAGAATGAAATAGACTTTTATTTTAAAAATTGGACACCAGACTCCTCCCTTGCCCTGCTTATTTCTTGATATTTGTTAGGGCTCCTATTTATTTCAAATAACTAAAAATAAAACAGTTTTGCTCACAGTTTAAAATTTACAACTTTTTAAGAGGTAGTTTTTTTTCTAATTTTCCACTTTGGCGGGAGGAGTGGTAAGGAGAGTTTACCTACACCATGTATTCCTTATTTTTTTTTAATAGAAACTTAATTAATCCTCCAATGGCTTCAGTATGAGACAGCCAGGGAGCTGTTGTTGTATTATATGTGATATTTTTTCTTTTGAATAATGCAATATAAAGTACAAACTGTGGAGTATTTATACTGTGCTCCCTGACCATGTTTCCCCTTCTCACAACCAAGCTGACCCTTTACATCTGACAATATTTACAAAGTAAAAATCTATTTCAGTCAGTAAACTGTATTGCTGCTAAGAGCTTGGACTGTAATCCCATAAAGAGCTTAAGCATATGGAAAATATCTGCTGGAGTTAATTGAGCTGCTGGCATCACTGGAATGACAGACACACAAAAACCTGAGAGCAGGAGTTTGGTGAA
Source organism: Chaetops frenatus (assembly GCA_013400775.1). Taxonomy (NCBI): domain Eukaryota; kingdom Metazoa; phylum Chordata; class Aves; order Passeriformes; family Picathartidae; genus Chaetops; species Chaetops frenatus. Next base: position 92,402 of record VZTR01021641.1, on the reverse strand, counting down.
CTCCTCTGAGTTGTGTTGGGATGTGAGATCCTCCAGGAATGGGATCTAGGGACATCACTCACCACCTGATGCTGGGCTTCAAGATCCCTCTTTTGGGATGATTCAGCCTGACATGGGTAACTTCTCATGAAGAGTCATTCAATCATTAAAATTGTTCACTCTTGTAGTCTGGTAGGGCTCTCAAGGGCACCCCTGTGGACATCCTCAAGCTTAAAGTCATGGTGAGCCTTAGGGAAGAGGGAAGCCCAGGTCTCCTCCTGGCATCACTGATACAATCATCTCTCAAAGCTGATTATTTTTCTTTGTATGCATCAGGTGGAAAAAGCAGAATGGTCATAAAACAGGGAGAATATGTTGGCAATCACTTTTGTAACTGTTTTTTAAGATCTATCTTAGGCAAATCAAGCAAACCAAGTGCCCAGTGAGCAGATTGTGCAGAGAGGCTGTGGAGTCTCCTCCCTGGGGATATTGCAGAGCTGTGTGGGCACAGGCCTGTGCCCTGTGCTCTGGGATGGCCCTGCTGGAGCACGGAGGTGGCACCAGATGAGCCACTGTGGTTCCTTCCAGGCTGACTCATCTTGGGGTTCTATGAGTCTCTTCCAGCTGAGGTCGAGGTCTTGAAATTCATCCTTCCAGAGAGATTTATTTGATAAATATAGGAAAGGAGAGCCCTCCTTTATAGTACCCACCTCATATTATCAGAGAAAAAAATTACTTGATTTTTCAAGACAGAAATGCCAGTTAGGCACATTCCCTTGCCAGAATGAGAATTTGTGTGCTCTTTATCTCTGAGAAGCTTCCCAGTGTGTTTTACAGAATCCCCACACCCAGTGAGCTCAGTGGATTTAATCTGATGGGGGACTTAGTGGAGCAAGACTGGAACTGTCCATTCCTTAGGAGTTGGTAGAATCATGGAATCCAGGAATGGTTTGGGGTGGAAGAGATCTTAAAACCCATCCAGTGCCGTCCCCTGCCATGGGCAGGGACACCTTCCACTATCCCAGGTTGCTCCAAGCTCCATCCAACCTGGCCTTGGCCATTCCCAGGGATCCAGGGACAACTACAGCTTAAATGTCACTTTATTTGGACCTCTTGTCTTTGGTGTCTTTGGTAAGAGGAAGAGCAGCAAATTAAATTTTGCCAGTCAACAGCCATGGCTTCCCACACACTCCTCAAGTGGCTAGAAAAGAACATTTGGAAGAGGTTCAGGAATGGCACATCCTGAGTAAGTGAAGATGACAGAATGAACATGGCTCTGCCCACTTAGAAGTGATGAGTGTAATGCTGAATAACATCCAGAGAGGTGTGTGGTGGGACATGAAGCTGATGCTATATTCGGGGATGGAGATCATACTCATCAGGTAAACTTCTGCTTCGGGACATTACCCTGGAGTAGGAGATTTATTTCACTGGTTTAGCTTTCCTGTCCTATCAGAAGTTCTCTTTATCTTCCCAGTATATCACCTTGGCATTTGCCTTGACTGAACTCAGCTGCTGTTTTTTAGTGTGCCTGCAAATCTGTCACTGCCCCTGCTATGTCTCCCAAGTCATTACTACAGTGCTTAATAAAAGGTATAGTGAAGTCATCTTCAGTATCCTTAGTGCTCAAATATTCAGAATTAAAGTGTTGCCTAGTGTCCAGGACTGTGGTGTAAACAGGAGCAATTCTGTGTCAGCTAATGAAAGCAGACCTGTGGAAAACAGGGCTCTGCCTCTGATCCATCCTGCTGGGTATGGATTATGTATCACAGCAATCTTCTACCACAGCAGCAAATACAGTCCACCGTGTAATGGACCCAAGCACAGAGGTTCGCATTAAAGACATTTTTCAGTCATTTAATTGAATTTGAAAATGTCACAGTAATTCAGGCTCCACTTCACTTACACCTGTACAAATCTGTTTATGGTGGCTTGATGTAATTTTGTCCATTATAAACTGGCTTAAATGACCCGAAAAGGGGATTTGTTTTCCCTTTCAATTCCCTGAAAGCTTTGAAGAAGTTAATAAAGCAAGTTCTCCGTGGTTTTTTTTGCAGCAGGCAGAATCTTCACTGCATCTCCTCCTGTTTAGTTGTTAATTTACTCCAGTATGGAGGAATGTGATTTCGTGGCCATTAGTAAATAACATACATAAGACTTTAAATGTGTTTTGGGAACATTTTTCTTGCTGATTTTCATTCTGGACGCATTTATGAAAATGCAAGTAACCTAAAGGATTCACATACGAGGGGCTGATTCAAAGGGACATGACTAAGGTTTGATTTAAGTTCATATTTAGGACAGAAGGATGGAGTGAGACTCTTATGGCTTTTTTTGGGATGCAGAATGATGTCTTCTCAAAAGCTGGACAAAGCAGCAGTTCATGGTTGAGATTGACCTCAGAAGTTGAGGTTCTTGAGAGACCCACTTTGGGGAGAAATGAGTTGAATGCTCTATTAATTGTTTTACATAAACCTCCCCTGGGCCCTCTTTTCCCACCTTTTGCTGGCACTGGTGGGCAGAACAAACACAAACACCTTCCATGTGGCTTCTTGACTGCAGCACACTGGGAGGATTCCTGTTTAACTCCTCTTCTTCCTTGTCTTTTGGTTTTTCCTTCCTTTCCACGCTCCTAAAACCAACTCAAAGGTGGAACAGGTTTCCTGATCTCCATCAAACTTTTATTTGTTGTCAAAAACCCCCAATAGTGGAATGTGCTGTGCCACTGCCACTCCTTATCTGTGGACTCAGCAGGCACAGCCAGTGCAGGAGATCCAACAGCTTCCCGTTGTTTTCCCAAAGGCTCTCCCAAATTCACTTACATGCAGCAACTTCTTCACTGGAAAAAATGTCTGTGAAAACTTTGTGACTCGTGTAAAACATCAAGTCCAAATATATTGGGAAGTTATTAATATTTTTCTAAAGATAAAGTAAGATAAGAAGTAAAGTTTTGGGTGTTTTGTGTCCAGCCCACAAAATCAGCCTGGGCCCTGCCCTGAGCCCTCCCTGCAGCCAGGGACACCCAGGGATGTACAGGGATGAACAGGGACAGACAGGGATGGACAGGGACAGCCAGGGATGGACAGGGACAGCCAGGGATGAACAGGGACAGACAGGGATGGACAGGGACAGACAGAGACACCCAGGGATGGACAGGGACAGCCAGGGATGGACAGGGACAGCCAGGGATACCCAGGGACACCCAGGTACACCCAGGGCTGAGGGCCCCTCTCAGCTGGGGCTCCTCTCCAGGCTGAACAGCCCCAGCTCCCTCAGCCTTTCCTGGGCACCGAGATGCTCCAGGCCCTTCCTCAGCTGTGCAGCCTCCACTGGCCCTGCTCCAGGAGCTCCCTGGCCCTGCTGTGCTGAGGAGCCAGAGCTGGGCACAGCAGCCCAGAGGTGTCCCCAGGGCTGGGCAGAGGGGCAGGATCACTCCCTGACCTGCTGGGAATGCTTTCCCCAGCATCCAATTGGCTCCTTGGCCCCCAGGACACCCTCAGGAAAATAGGGATTTGATGCAGTACAAGGGAAAAGGAAATACTAAGGATGGAAGAACATGAAAAAGAGGTCTTGTATCAAAATATTAGTACCAACAATAAAATGGGAAGTGCAACATGAAATCCATGAATGGCTGTCATTTTTAAATTTCACGAAAACCAGTCTAATTAAGATTTGTCATGGGTGTTGACAGACACTTTCTGTCAACCATTCTGATGGTAAAAACATTTTCCTGTGGAGAATTTTGACTTTTTCTGGACCAGGCAAGGTCATTAAATCATTTTTCTAAAAGCTTAAGATGTGCTGAACATTGATAGATGTTTGTTTATGAACACTAAAAAACAGTGCACTGTAAATGAGTTCCTATTGGTAGAGAATGAACTCTTTCATGATTATTAATGAAGTCTGGAGTTGCTATTGCTGTCTAATTATACCAAATGTATTTCTCAAGGTTCAGGGATCTACATAAATCAATAGAACAACTGAGTCTGAAAAATGAAGTGAAAGCAGTTAATATACTGCTTGATTGGACCTTACTGATGGCTATTAGATACTTGGTTTTTTTTCTGGTTTCATTTTCTCAGTAGCTTGAGGAGTCTTTCTGTTCCAAGGCACTTTTGAAGAGCTGGTATTTTTTGGTAACCTACCTAGAAGTTATTTTTGCACTGTTGATGGAGTAACCATGAACTCTCCCCATATAATTGCTGTGGGGTTATGGAATTTTCCCTGCAGTGAGTTTTAATTATTCTGTGCTAATTAAGCAACTGATGCCTACTGTGAAAAATTCTCCCTTTGGAACAATGTGAGCAAAGGTGCATACATGAATTTCATAACATATGCATAAAAGCATCCTTTTCTATCTCTTGTACTAATTTCATGTCCCCATGTTGGGGCGGCAGCATGAATAAATATAACTCCTATGGCTGTATATAGAGTGCTCCAAAGACATAATATTCATCTTTTCCCATTAAAAAAAATAGCAACATGGTATTTTTGGACTTGTTGGATCCTCCCTTCAGTGCAAAGATTGTCACCTATTAAAAAGTTAGATAAAAAATGAGATGCTTAATTATACTTGAGTTAAAAGGAGGCTTGTAGCGCCTTGCTGGAAAATAATCCCAGAATGGTTTGGGTTGGAAGGGACCTTAAAATCCATCCAGTGTCACCCTCTGCCATGGGCAGAAACACCTTCCACTATTGCAGGTTGCTCCAAGCCCCATCCAACCTGGCCTTGGATATTTTGTAATTTCAATGACACTGAAAAGGGAATAGAGAAAGGGCAAGAGGGAGCAGAAACTGGAGACAGATGTTTTCTTCTGGAACGTACACCCCTTAAGCTGATGAATTTGTAGGACAGAGCATTGCAAGAAGTGGCAAGGTTATAATTGTTGATGTGGAATCACTCTCAGACCACTCCAGTGGTGGGCAGGCAGTAGGAAGGAGGAAATTTGAAGACAAAATTAATGTATAAAAATGCCTGGGGAAATAATTTCTGATCTAAATAAGTAAAACCAGATTTACCACTCTTATTTTATCTGAAACTAAATAGATTTTTTGGATAGCTGTGCTAGAGGTGAAATATATTCTCTGAGAACACTTTCATTGGATTAAAACCCAAGCTTTTTTTCCTGAAAGAAGTGTCAGTATAAAAAACAAATTAGCATTGGTTGTTTCCAATGGTGGTTTGGAAGGGAAAGTTTCTGCCTCACAGCTGAAACACTGCACTGGTGCTTGCAATGGGTACCGAGCTGAGTGGATGGATAATTGTATAATTACAGCACTAATGAAGCCTTGGGAAAACTGGTCCAGGTCCCTCCTCTGCTCCAGACTCCAGCTGTGTCTGCTCTGTGAGGTGGGGGTGGCTGAGCCACACGGGGGGATTGTGTTGGGTGTCACTGCACTGCTGCTTTCAAAACACCCAGAGTGCAGCTCTGGAACAGGAAAGCTCTGTAGGACAGGATGGACCAGCCTCAGAGCACCCCAGAAGTGCCAAAGGACTTGATTTCCCTGCTTATGAAGGACATGGTGGCTGAGCTAAGGCTTTGATTTGGGGTGAATGTGGTCTGGAGCATGTCCTGAGGGTGTTGTCACACCCAGGTGGCTGCACTGGCTAGAGTCTTTAGCCAAGCCATATGAAGCCAGGAGGAGTTGGAAGCTGTGCCTGGAGGAATTTGGTGTTCAGCCATTCATCCTGCAAAAGGGGGACCCTTGTGAGCCATTAAAGCCACAAAAGCAAAGTCTTCATGGGTGCAAAGCCCTGCCCTGGGCTGGGCCTGCCTGGCCAGGGGAGCTCTGGGGGGAAGATCAGAGGAAATCACAGTGCCCAGGCAGGCTCATCTTGGACCACAAACCTCCTGAGATCCCTTCCAGCTTGAGTTACCCTGTGATCCTTTAGAAAACTGGGCTGAGTACTGAGATAGAAACTTATTTTAATTTTTTTCATTAAGGAATTCAGGGAAAAAACCTCAAACCAGTGGTAAACTTATTTTAGACTAAACCCCAAAAATTGAATCATTTGTTAGCAGACAGCTTTCTCTGTCACTTGGGTGTTCCAGCTGAGCAGAAAGGTAGATATCCCAGTCCTGATCCACCTGTGGATCCAGCAGGGCTGTGGAGATCTGATCCAACCTGACAGTCACAATGTCCTGGAGTCAAGAGCTGTGGCAGCCACATACAGTCTGTGGAAATGGGAAAATGCCATCCTAGCAGCAAGCTATCACAAGTAGGAACAAGGGCTGCATTCCGCTTAAAACACTTCATATTAACAAAAAAAAAAAACAAAACCAAAACCAAAACCAAAACCAAAACAAACAAACAAACAAAAAAAAAAAAAAAAAAAAAAAAAAAAAAAAAAAAAAAAAAAAAAAAAAAAAAAAAAAAAACAAAACAAAAACAAACAAACAAAAAAAAAACACCCAAACCAAACCAAACAAAAAAACAAACAAACAAACAAACAAACAAAAACAAACCCAAACCTGTGTGAATCACCTTTAGCACAGCCCATTTTTCCCCCTCTTCAAATTAAAGATCTGACATTTCTATGGGTTTTTTGATCCAATTATCTTTAGCTCTGCTTTACTAGGAGCTCCCTAGTAAAGGTCCTCGTAAAGGTATAGCACAAATATTGTCTTTTGGCAGCTCAGCCTCATCTCTCCTTGTCTTGACCAGATGCTTAAAGAAACTACAGGTTTCAGAGAGGCTCATTTATCTCATCTATTACTTCAAGATGCTCTGGGCAAGTTCATCACAATGATTTCCAGATCTGCCTTTTTTTTTGATCTTTCCATCTCTTCCCTATCTCAGCTGTGCTCCATTGCAGGAACACCCAGCTATGAATCCATGCACTTGGTTTTTTTATCCGTGTGTTCTCCCTTTTAAACTGTGCTGGATTTCTCCTTGCCATGGCAGGTAACATTCAATAATCAGAAGGGAAAAGCTTTATGTTTATTATTACCTTTTCCTCTGTTGAAGGCATCTGTACAAACAACTGTGGGACCACTGCACATTGCAAGGCATCATCACAGAGGGCTCCTGATTGTTCTGGCTCCAGTCCCTAGAAGTCTTTTTACTTCCTAAATTTAGAAATTTACCCCCAGAAAGGGTTTCTCCTCCTGCAGCGGGTGCCAGCACTTTCCACGGGTTTTCATTTTTATGGTAGATAAAAGGGAATGTTGCATTTTCCTGTGAAAATAAAAAGCTCAGCTTGCCTTTGTCAAGGTTAACTCTTTGAGAGTCCCCAAAAATAGCTTTTTAAAGTGGAATTAATGATGTTCTGTTTGCTGGGCAGTGCCCAGCAGTGGGGCAGCTGGGATAACCCATCCTGTGATGTCACCTTTGCTGTTCCCAGCTAAGATTCCCTGGGACACCTTGGCTCTGCTTTGAGTGTTGCTCTCAGTCCTGTAGAGGGCTTGATGGAACAGGGAATCACAGACTCATTTAGTTTGGGAAAATCCCTCTAGAATCATCAGGTCCAACAGTTCCCCCAGGATTGCCAAGGCCACCATTCACCCATGTCCCCAAGTGCCTCATCTACACAGCTGTTAAATGCCTCCAGGGATGGGGACCCTTTCCTGAGCAGGAAGGTGACACTTCCCTGTTCTGATGCTTAATCAGCTTTTCAGTGAAGAAATTTTTTGTTTCCTTTTCCAAGCAATGTCATGAAAAAATTACTATTCAAATGCATTAAGTATGCAATTGTCTGATATGTAAATTGTTTAATGTTATGTCTCTTAAAAAAGAAAAATGAAAACTGGCCAAGTGCAATATTTGGCCAGGTTGGATGGGACTTGGAGCAACCTAGGACAGTGGAAAGTGTCCCTGCCCATGGCAAGGGGTGGAACGAGATGAGCTTTAAGATCCTTTCCAGCCAAAAGCACCCTGTGATTCCAGGAGAAATTACATATGCAATACATAATTGCTTTTCCATTTTTGGGGCATGACAAGAGAAGGAAAATGTTGAGGGATCTGCTTCCTCTGCTCCCTGCCACTGCCTGTGTGTAGGGTTGGAATGTGTCTGTTAAAACACACCTCAAACCAAGCTGTAGGTCAGGTTCGGGGGAAGCTGAATGGCAGAGCAGCATCTTCCTTGTGCAGCATGTTCTGTGCAGTGACAGCAAGGGTAGCAGACTTTGGAGTATGACAGATTCCAAATTGCTCTGCTTGGTCAGATGAATTCTGGAGAGCCTCCCCTCCCCAGCACAGGGGCTGTAATTTCCTGGAAAGGGCACCTTTGGTCCAGGATCTGTTACTCTCTTGCTGAACAGAGCTTGCAAATTACTAATGATTCTGGCAAAAGAACTTTAATTTTGTGCCAGTGGGAGATTTCAGGTTAATTAAATGGTCTCGTTGCTCTGGGTTTCACCAGGTAACTACTTTGGGTTGAGGCTGAGGAACTTTACTACTTGAGGACCTAATCCTGTCTTGACCTGAATTTCAACAGGCCAAGCCAATGTCTCCAAGTGCCTAAACAAGTTCTGAAACTCACTCTAAAAACTTCAGGGCCACGCCAGGGCAACAGTGTACTCCAGGCTGTGAAAGCAACTCCTTGCTGCTTCTCACTTTTGTTAGCCTTCAAGCAAATACCCAGAAATGTGAGAAGAGCAGCAAACCCAGCTGCTGAAGCACATGTCACATAAATCAGGGGTCTTACCAAATGTCACATAAATCAAAGGTCTCACCTGTGTGGTGAGTGAGCAAAACAGAAAGGCAAGAAATCCCAGGGCAGAAGGGAAAAACTCCAGAGCAAGCTTTTACCTGAGGCAGTTGGTGTTTGTGTCTGCAGAACAGAGAGGAGGTGGGTGCTGTGGGATTAAAAACCGATGTTCTTGGTGTGGCAGAGCACTTGCTATCAAATCCAGTCCTGGCTATGCATTGACAGTGGTGCTGAATTCCACTTTGGCTCTCAGCTGAGATAGAAGGCTCAAAAGGGATGGGGCATCATGCAGACATCACATCATGGCTATCAGGAGAGCCCCTATGGAGAGAAATGGGAAGGGAGAGCAATAGGAGCTCTGCACATTGGCTCAGAGGGAAACATGGGGCAGGATGGGAGTCAGAGAGTCAGGGAGCTTTTGGGAGACCAAATATTGGGATTTTTCTAACTGTTTTGCGGATAGTGTTTCTCAAGGGATTAGGTACAGCAATGGAGGAAATTAGAGGAGCTCAGCATTTAATATCCATAGCTGTCTAAAGATTTTATATCACAATTTGTGACTTTGATAAAGTGAAACAGTGAAACAAGAACAACTGCAGAATGCAATAGAAACATTGCTAAGAAATCCAGAGGGACCTTTGCCTGTACTGATTGTCACCCATGTTATTTCATTCTAATTCAGAAAAAAAAATAATCATGTTATAATTAACAAGAAGTAAAAAAAAAAGGTAGGAATTTGGACAAAAATAATACTGACAAAAGCAATCCAGGTTCTGTTCTGAGAGATGCAGATGAAGAGAGGATTTAAGTGGAAGAGGGAAGCAGAGTAAATAGAAAAGATATCCCTGGTGAGCAAAGACTGATCCACCTTTTTCAGTGCAAGGATGATAATAATTACAACAGTATATGATTTATTTAGTTTTTCTAGCCTTTTTCTTTGCACTTAAAAGAGAGATGGGAATGGCTCAATATAATACGAAGGTGGGAAGGGCTCTGAAAAAAAGCCTGCCTGCTATTGCTTTCTGCAGCTTTCTGCCTCTCTCCTGAAGGAATAAAAAATATCAAATATCTGTATTTTGGGGCTCTGCCAGCTCTTCCCCTCTCTGTATTTTCCTGAGTGCTTGCAGGAGTGACTGCCTGGTGAAGGCAGGGAGAGGAACAGGAGGTGTTCTCACCTGGTTTCACACACGTTCTGACCCGCTGCACCCCATTGCTCATTAATATGGCATTTTTAGGGTAGGATGGCTCCTGGCAGGCAGGTGACAAAATTGTTGGAGGTATGTGCTGCAGCTGGAGCCAGGAGTTGCAGGGGACAGGTGGAGGTCTGTAAATAAGGACACTTGGAGCCTGTCTGTGTGATGCCAAAGCCATTCCCAGCCAGGAGCCAGCTGAGCCTTTGTCCCTGCCTTAAACAGCAGGTCACTGCTGCCAGTGCTGCTGTTGTCACCAGGAGCCAAAGGACAGGAGCTGCTCAGCTTTCAAGGGGTAAGTTCACAAAATATGTAAAAATCCCCAAATTGGCCAATTTCTGATGATTTGTACAAGTTCACTGTGGTTTCTTACTCCATCCACCTGCCTCATCCCAGCGCCCACGGCAGCTGCAGCACCTCTCCTTCTCCCCATGTCCTGTTGCTCAGCAGGACAGCACCAAAGGGATATGGAGGGGCTCGACAGCACCCAGGGAAGGGAACGGAGCTGGGGAAAGGGCTGGAGCACCAGGGGTGGCTCAGGGAGCTGGGAAAGGGGCTCAGCCTGGAGAAAAGGAGGCTCAGGGGGGACCTTGTGGCTCTGCACAACTCCCTGACAGGAGGGAACAGCCGGGGGTAGGGGTTGGGATCTGCTCCCAGGAAACAGGGACAGGATGAGACAAAACAGCCTCGGTTTGTACCAGGGGAGGTTAGGTTGGAGACTGGGGAAACTTTCTTCACAAAAAGAATTGTTAAGCCCTGGCACAGGTCACCCAGGGCAGTGGTGCAGTCACCATCCCAAAAAACATGTGGATGTGGTAGTTTAGGACATGGTTTAAGGGTGAATATGGCAGTGCTGGGTTAATGGTTGGACTCAATGATCTTAGAGGGCTTTTCCAACATTGACAGTTCCGTGATTCCATGATTCTAGGACCTGCTCCTAAATCTCCCCATCTGTAAAATTCAGATCTATGCCTGACCTTAGGAGGAAAACCTCAGGAGTGTGGGATTTGTGCCGAGCATCATGTGAATATCCCACACTCACACTCTTTTCCTGAAACCAGTTTCCATTTAGCTACCTTGGGCTTGGCTGTAAATTCCATTTTTGTGCTGTAGCTTTTCTTATGCCTTTTCTCTGTTCCCTGCATTAACGTTGCTACTTCATATTTTGATGTTTTGGCATCTACCTTTGCAAATTGTTAGAAGTCAAGCTTGCCTCGTTGATTTTGAAGGGCAGAGCAGTCCAGCACTGATTTTTCTTTGACATCTGCCTCATGAAATCGGCTATATTGGTTCAATATGACTTATGGGCCATTTCAATTTGTTGGCACTCTGGTGGGGTTTTTTTCCATTGATGTGGAGGACTGCAGGCCATGCATGGCAATGAGAAGTTCGACCCAATCTGTGTAATAGGCTCAGGAGGTGGATTAGAGCAATAGTATCAAACCATATCAATTTTTATGCAGGTCCATTAATGAAGTTTGTGTGTCTGCTCTGTTTATAGACAGTATTGTTTGGTGTGTCATAGATCATTTTCTGCATAACTGAAATGATTATTGCAGACGTGCAATCAATGAAATGTTCTTCTTCCAATTGGCACACTTGATTTTCCTCATGTTTTTGCTCAGGCTGTAACAGGAATAAACTTCCAGTCCAGCCAGGCTCTGAGGACATCCAGTAAGGACACTGCAAAGGTCTATCCTTTGCCAGCAGTCACTCACTAGCAACAGTTCCTCAGGAAAAAAGATGGGAATTCCATTGGATCATGCTTTCAGAAAAAGACAAACATGAGATGTGGATGTTGAAACAGGGGAATGGTTCAGAAGTGGAATAAATTTGCTGCATTTAGTGGCAATGGCTGAGCACCAAACTTCAGGAAAATGAGACTGAATCGGGGGAGTCCAGAAGCAGAGGACAAGAGTCAAGCTTTAGAAACCATGACCCAGAAGAAAAGATCGAAGTAACTGTGTGGGTTAACTTTAGAGGAGAAAACACAGAAGGGAAGCAGGATGGCCCAATGTCCCAGCTTGTCTGTGGCTGCTGAGCAGTTTCTTCCCTGTGTCAGGGCAAAAAGTGACCTGTCTTGGATGGCAGCAAATTTAATCTAATCATACAGCTAAATTAGGCTTGTAATGAAATTTTTAATAGTTTGAAATATATGTTGGAATGGATTTTCTACAAAGATTATAATATCTCAGTCATTGGGTGTTTTAAAGACCAAGATCCATATATCCAAGAGGAATAGAGCAGAGATACAGGGTTTGTAGCCCTTCCTCAGTTTTTCGTATTTATTTTCTTGCAACACACCTATTTGTACATACAAAAATCAGGGTATTTTCACTTTATTCTCCCCAGTTTTGACATGCAGCTTTTCTTTCTGCTCTGTAAAGTTTGCTCATAGATGGTTTCACTTAAAGAACATTCCCAGTGGGCTTTTCAGAAAGTCTTTTTCTGGGAATACGAATACCCAGATATTTGTGAATCATAGAGAGATAGAATACTGCAATGTTTTGGGTTGGAATGGACCTTAGAAATTATCTCCTTCCAACTCCTGCCATGGGCAGGGACACCTTCCACTAGTGGAAAGTAGTCACTAAACTGGTGAAGAAGGGAGAAACTGTATTTCAGATTTTTGGAGGAAAGCTCTGGCCTGGTCTGTGCTGACCCTGTATCGTGTATGATACTATAATAAAATAGTAATAATATAATTAATAATTATACAATTAGTTACGCACATTTAGTGAAGAATCAATCACATATAAATTTCCATGTTTCTATCTTGATGAAGAAGAATTTTGCCTAGATAATAAAGCGAATTTCACCCGACAGTAAGAAGATCTCCTATGATGGCAGCAAAAAATATGTTTATGTCTCCTGCTTACTTACAGGTTACTGAGCTTTTTGGAACATCTTTTCAATATCTTTGGATTTTTTTCACTGAATTTACTTTCCTTTCTCTGAGCACAAAAAAAATAAAATATTCAGTTGTAATAACAAATCCTCTGATGGCATGAAAACGTTATTAAACAACTTCAATAACCTCTAGAAACATAAATGTAATATAGGAGAAACATTCCTTTACAAAAGTCGATTGGAGGTACGGTTTTGATGCAATTTGTCAAATCCATCTTGTTTCTAAAGCGTGATGGAAGTTAATATTGATTGCCATTTTAAAGCCCAGCTTGTGGGCTTTGTTCCACTCAGCTGCCAACATTGTCATTCCCAAAGTTTATTTTTCCTATGCTCTCATATCACAGAGGCTACTGGAGCATGTTAGGACTGGTAATAATACAGCTGCTGATAAACAAAAGCTGTGAATTTCACCACAGCAGAATGAAGTGGAATAAGAAAATCTCTCCCTGTGTGTGGGCTGTGAACATGTTAAGAGCACTAATCAAAATTTATTTAGGGAAAAACTCCTGTAGTAACAACAGCAATCTGCTCATGGTATCAGTTCTTTCTCTAATCTGCCGATAATGAATAATGTCTGTATATAATTTGATCTGAGATCTTGCCATCTGACCAATAGAGTTATAAATTCCAAAATTAAAAAATTCATTATTACCTAACAGTGTACTTTCCAAGTTTGAAACTTTACCTTAATGCCTTTAAGTAAAAGGATTTATCTTTTGACACTTCTGTGTTTTCCCAAAGGTCTCAGGTGTTTCTCCCTGGAGGTGTCCTCACTATGCTGTTTTAGGTGTAGGGAAGTTACGCCCAACCTCTTTTTGTTGCTGTCATGTTCCAGTGTCCCTGCAGAGCTGGAGCCCTGGTGCCTCAGAGTCTTGGCTTTACAGGCAGAGGGACCCAAGAGATGCTGCCAGAGCAGCATCACAAACTCCAGCCTTACACTGTGCAGGCAGGAGGGCAACCAGAGCCCAGAATCTGGTCTAAAAGGCCAGAAGGACAGCAGATCCCAGATCTGAGGTACTGCAACCCACAAGTTAATAGGTAGGGATGCTGCTGAACCTGTGGTCCTGCAGAAATGCAGGAACAGGAGTTCCTTCTTCTCCACCCCAGATGAAAGCCCTGAGCCTTTCCTCCACTGGAGGAATAAAAGATTCCCTGATAAACACACCTCTGCTTTGTGCTGTCAGATGTCTTGATGTACTCCATACACTGCTACAAAGTGCTCAGAGTGCTGTTCTTCCTGTTTTTCACGAGGAGGTTGCTCAGATGGAAAATGTCTGTTGGCAGACGCTCAGGAGGTCAAGCAGCATATGACTGTCAGGCCAAGGTACAGTCTCAGCCTCCTGCCTCCCCAGATCTGCTTGGGGGTTTTTTTAACATCCATCAGGACAGTTTTCTTCCTATCCTGGTGAGACACAGAACACTGCAGTTGCCTGTGCAAGTGAAGGCTTTATTAGCACATCTCCTTTGCACTGTCTGCTGATTGATGGGGCAAACAACCCCAAACTCCACATGGGTGCAACCTTTCTATTACTTTGCTGCCCTCAGAGAAGAATCACCCTAAAAGAAAAGCCTCACAACATGATGTGTGTATGCATAAAGTGATTTATTTCAAAGGCACACTGTATTAACAGTGCTTCCACCCATGTGCTCTTCCCCTGACAGAGACAAATTGCTATCCCAGCAGCTGGTCCTGCCAAGGCAATTTGCACTTGCTTTGCCAAGTGATGGGAAACTCCACTCTGTACCCTTGTCCCCCCTGAGCTGTCTTGTTAAAGTATTTTTGGGCTGCATGAGCTGATCTGCAGCAGTCAGCTGAGGCACTGGGATGATCAAAGGGCTGGAGAAGTAGTAAGGAATGTGAAGGGAGCTTCTGAACTCCTCCCCCCTCCCCCTCCCCCCCTCCCCTTTGCTCTGGAAGCTTAATCCTGTTTAAATAACAACATGTCAAACATGCCCAGTCATCAGCTAGCAGGTGTCCCTGCTGAGATTTCCAGCCTGAAGTTTTCCTGCATCTTGGTGCAAGGATTTTTTTCCAAATATTGACTTTTAGTTTTCAAGGTTACTGATGATGTACTCAGGCACACGAGTTGTTTAGCCCACATCAGGAAAAGAGGCACATAAGAAGATGGATGCATTTATCAGGCAAATCATCTGGCTGGATATATTCTTTTGGATTTACCTGTAAGACCTTGTTTGAATAAATCCCAGTTTTTCTGTAACTACACCTGTGAGCCCTGGTATTTCAGCTCCTCAAAGAAAGTGCTCTAATGTATGATGTTTACATGGCAATGTTTGTGTGCTGGCACCCTAGCAGGCTTCAATCTTCATCTCCCCCAAGGAAAAAAAATCTTATTAAATACAAATGAGAAACCTACTGGATCTATTGTGTGACAGTGCCTAATATTGCACTTCCAGCTCCAGGTAAGCCAATTACAGGAGGTATGGAAAGGACAAACTTCAGACAGCTCTGCTCCATCCTTTTCCTGCTGGTAGGAGGGAGATAGGGCAGGTAAACCTGGATTTCTAGAGCAGACCAAGTGACCTGAGCTGACTGTTTTGGCTGCGACAGTGCTGAGGCTTTCACATCCCACCACAACTTCATTCAGGACACCTGTTCCATGATTTAATAACTCTGGTGCTTGCAATTCTATGGCTGAACTAAAATTAGATGCTGTGTTTGAGCCATTAGTCTGGTTCTGTATGTCCCAGGAGCAACAGTCCAGCAGTGCTGTGAGAAACAGAGGTGATTTTTTTTTTGAGAAAACAAGAACAACTAAATTAGTGCAAAAAACCCTCAACCAACCAAGCAACCAAGCAAAAAAACTCGAAAAACAAAACAGAAAAACTTGTTTTCTCTACGTACAAAGAATTAAAAAATCTTCAAAGCAGTAAAAAATTGGGAGGAAGGAAAAGCAGTTAAATCAGATGTTTATATGGTGCTTTTAGGTGAAAAGCTGACTGGCATTGTTCAAAATGCTTGGTAACTTTTTGTCTGAATATTTCACAATCATAAAAAGAACAAAGTACTCAACCTCTTCCTTTTATTTTTTGTTAAATTAGGCCCAGAATAACTATTAAATGCCTTAACTGTTCTGTGCTAGTTTGTCAAATTATTCTCAATAATAGTTTGTCATATTCTCAAATAGTTTGTCAAACTATTTTGGGTGCTGTTTTGGGGTTTTTTTAAATAGATGTGGGTTTTTGCAATGTTCACCACGCCAATCTCTGGCTTCCTGGAGTGTCTGTCATTCCAAACATACCACCTTCTCCTCAGGGCCTTGCCCGCTCCCTGGTCAGCCAGCTGGAATGATTCTAGCCAAAGATAATTAAAATAACAAATGGCAAACATATGAGAGCAAATAAGGAGTATTGAACCCCTGTCTGTGCAGGTAGGGCCATGTTTGCACATGGGTACAGATATTGGCATAAATGACTGTGGCCCAGAAGTTGTGTTTTCAGGAAATGGGAAATAAGGAGGGTGCTCTGCTGAATGAGGGGTTGTGGATTTGAGCAGAGCAAAGGCTGTGCCCAGGACAGCTCAGTGTGGCTGTCTCAACCCTTATTCCTACAGATCCCTGCATGGTCACTTTGCTTTGGGAATCAGTTGGAGCTTTGCCAGCTCCAACAGGAACACAACCAGTTTTCATAATAACATTTAGTCGATACCAGTTTCGTCTTCCAGGATTGCCTTTATTGGCTGCTTCAATTAGATGATGTCCACATCAATAAATGTGGACCTCCTCTTAATGTCCACATTAATAAATATTTTTTAGTGGGACAAAATTATATTCGGATGGGAAAATATATTCAGTGTTACCATTTAGATGTAATTCCACTGCAGTTTTGGATATCCATAGATATATTCATGTGATCAGAGAATCACAGAACAGACTCAGAGCATCCTGAGCTGGAACAAGCCAAAAGAAGAAAGATCAGAGGAGGCACCAAAGTGATCAGAGGGATGGAAAGGCTGGGACAGTTGGGATTGTTCAGCCTGGAGAAGAGAAGCTTCAATATGACCTAATTGTGGCCTTCCAGTGCCTGAGGGAGCTGACAGGAACCACGGAGATGGACAATTTACAAGGGATGGGGTGACAGGACAAGGGGGAATTGATGCACGGAAGAACGAACCCTCTAACTACTTAAAGTTAGAAAGGGGTGTGTTTATTGACAGTGCTGGGCACACGGGGGTGTGCAACCCAAAGACATGTGGTAAATTTACAGTTATTTGATTCTCTATTTATCTACAATAGCTCTACATATTCAAAGTTAATTGATCCACCTCATACATGTGAATATCCTAATCACGCCTCCCCCCTGCTTCGTATTCAAATGAGGTCAAAGTCCCTTTACGATTGCTCACTCCTGTTCAGGAATTGGGTCAGTGGGCTTTTTGAATTGGGTCAGTGGTCGTTTGGGATGAAGATGGGAAGTCTTCCTCCTGATGAACTCTTCAATCCTGTCCCTTGGCAGGGCATCCTGTCCCCTTGGACTTATTCCATCTCCCCATCTGGATTTCAGTTAGTCCTTCATCTGGGATGCAGTCACGGTTCCTTCGTTTTCACAATGTGTCATCTTTCTTGTCTGCAGCCCTTTTGCTCTCACAATGCCATCATCTTCTTCATCCCTACTCCCAGTTTCCTTCTTCAAACAGAAAAGCGTCAGCTGAGTGATATATAGTTCCGGCCTTAGTTAGTTTCACATAGTAAGTAACTTAATGATCTTATATTTCTAGCTAAACCCTTCTATTTAAATTTCTTAAATTTCTTTTAAACCCTTGATTTTAAACCCCTGATTCAGAATGGCTTACCACTGCCACAGGGCAGGGTTAGATGGGATATTGGGGGAGAATTCTTTCCTGTGAGGCTGGGAAGGCCCTGGCACAGGGTGCCCAGACAAGCTGTGCCTGCCCCTGGAGCCCTGGAAGTGTCCCAGGACAGATTGGATGGGGCTTGGAGCAACCTGGGATAGTGGGAGGTGTCCCTGCCCACGGCAGGGAGTGGCACTGGATGGGCTTTGAGGTCTCTTCCAACCCAAACCATCCCCTGATTCTGTGATTCAGGTATCCATGCAGTCTCTGTGCTTGTGAAAATGAGTATGATCAGGTAAACACTGAAAACTTTAATCATTCACAGAGGAAATAAAACAACTTTCTGAGACTTTTATAGTGGTTTCCAAGTCAGGAGTCATGAAAGATTGACTTGAGTAAGAAATTTTTTTGTTCCTATCTTTCATTCTCTTTCCATTGGAGAGAACTCCTGGAAACCTGTTCTTAAGTGTAAACGGATAAAACTTTCCAAAACTTCATTAATGTCTCCCTGTTTATCAATAGCTGAGCTTTTATTAACGTATGGTGAATTGAAGCTTCATTCCCTATGATGATCATCATCTCTGGCAGTGTTCAAAAAACTTGTGGGTGTTGCACTTGAGGACATGGTTTAATGTTGAATGCGGTGGTGGTGCAGCATTGATTGTTGGTGATGTTAAAAGTATTTTCCTACTTTAATGATTCAGACAAAGACAGAACTATTGAACTCTGGTGTCATCTCTTGCATGCTCTTTCACTTATTTTGCAAATCTTTTCTGTATTAAAATCAGCAGCATGATGGGTGAGGGGGAAAATGTTTGTAAATAGAAGAGCAAGGTTGTAAACCAGGACTAAAGCAGGTGTAATGTCTGCTGCCTGCCTCACACCAGCACCTGGGGCAGGCTTGCCCCCTTTCCTAAACTGCAGAACTTGTTAAAAGTGTATTAAGTAAACAAAGGCAATTTCAATCAATAATATGGTCCTTGTCTGACAGCCTTGGTGTTGGATACATATATGGTATTGGATACATATTCATACCCTCCTTCAAAGCTGATTCCTCTTTATTCTTCAGAGGGTGAGAGCCTCATTGTTAATCAGAACACTATTTCTACTTATAACTTGTAGCAAATGAATCTCAGCCAGTTGTTTAAATTGAAATTTTTAGCTGCCAGTCAAGACAGGTCAAATGGGAAATGAAAAAATTAAGATCACTGACTAAAAAGAATAAATATCTCTATGCATCCACCTGTGGCTCCATGTATTCTCTGGGATGTTAACTCCATGCAGATGGCAACTATTCACATGGCTTTCCTATCTTAAGGAATGATTTCAATTCAAAAGAAATAAATGCTTTTAAAATGCCATCCACTCACTGCAATTGACTTTGCCAGCATGTTAAAATATCTCTAAAATGAATATTCCACTTCTGACTGGGAATTTTGATGACTAACGTGACTCAACTGTGTCTTCAGCAATTGTCTCCACCTCTTCTCCAGGGAAAAAAAAATCCTAACAAAACAACCAGCAGCCCTGGTATGGAGAGAAACCTCAGCAGGAAGTACAGGCCCTAAACACTGAGGGCACCACGTGCAGGATGCTTCATAAACAGAAATAATGAGTAGGTCTTGTCTCAATGAATTTTGAGTTGATAACTCCACCAAAGGCTCGAGGAGAAAGAGGAGCACAAGTGTCTGGTGACTGCTGTAAGAGCCTGGAGGAGGTACTGGCAAAAGGAGGGTTAGAAGGCTCTCTAGTGCCCCCCCAGCACTACTTTAAATCAATAAATGCTGGGTTGCAGCCTTCAGGTGCAGCTACTGTGAGGCATTATAAACAATTCCAGCTGTATGATAACCCCTGATATTCTGAACAGGGCCATTTTATCTCACAGAAACACCTTTCCCAGCTCAGAGAATTATGGAGCACTTGCCCTTAAAGCCTTGGTAATTGCTGCAGGTAACACCTTGGATAACTCAGCCCTGGGTTTGCAGAGCTCCTAAATGTCCCTTATGGAGTAATATAGGGAAGGCAGGTTACAGTGCCAACGCAGGGACATTTATCTAACAAAGGCAGCACTTGATATTGCACCTCATTTTTTGTTCTCACACTGGAAGACAAGGACAAAGGACACTCAAAGATTACAACCTTTTTAGAGCTAATAGATGTAGGTGGCTCTCAGAGCATAAAATGCTTTGCTGAAATCTGAAAGCTCCTCTGTCTGACACATTTTTACCTCTAAACATTGGAATTATCTGACTGAAATCAGTGAAGTCATTAATTTACACTGGCAGGCATAGGAATGCCAACAGAGACAGGAGCATCCCTGTCACCAGGCAGGAGAGAATGCAAATGGCTTCTCTGGATACATTCTACCTTTTTCTAATTTTTTTTTTTTTCCATCAGTAACCCAATCTCTCTTCCTGGTATTGTTGCAACAAAAGCTTCTGGAGACAGATGTGCTGCCGTGAGTTATTCCCTGACTCTGGCTTTTCTGCTTTAAGGCTGGAACACAAAAAGCAGAAAAGGATTTTGACAATTGAAGTTGCAGGCGGGTTTGCTCTCTGTGCCATTGTAATTTACTTGCTCAGATAAATGTCTTCTACACTTAGGTATTTTCTTTGCATTGTGCCTGTTATTCATAGTTGAGTGAAGTTGAAAATCCTAAAAGATGTTTTAACTTGGCTTTTTCTACTTGGAATTGCTTAAGAAATGTTTATGGGATTATTGTTTTGCCTTGCTTTTTTACTCAGTCAGTCTCAGTTGGAAGAAAGAAGCTGAATGTAACAAAAAAGAAGGCAAAACCCCCAAACATACCTTGCAGCAAACCAATGCAGGCTTATTGGGGATGGGGATATTTGAGCAGGGCTTGAAGGGGACTGTGTTATGCTCTCTGATGGTGTTTCAGGGGAATTTATGGATGAGATAGCCCTAAGAACAGAACCACACTGCTCAGGAACATTAATTATAATTTATCAGATGGGATAGGCAGAGCAGCTGGGTTGCAATTTTTATGATAAGGTTTCTACTGCATGACTTTTATCCTCAGACACTCACAGATTTTACATTCCACAGTGTCCCTGCCCCACTTGGGACCAGCACTAGGGACCCAGGGGACAGGAATGCACATCCCACTGCCAGAGTGTCCATTCCTGGAATGCAGCCCAGCTCCTGCACTGTGGGCTTGGACTCCTACCTGACATTTGAAGTCTGTTGTGTAGAGATAATCCCACAGGGGGTTTTTTCATCCCTATTTAGTGCTTTTTAACTTGGCTGGTTGGCTGAGACCTCACAGACTTGGGTCAAATGCTCTGTTCCCACCCCTATGGGTGGGAACAAATTCCTGCTGTATTTGGGTCACTATCACCCTTTAAACCCCTGCCCAATATCTCTTAGAAGGTTCTAGAATTCCTAAATCATTACAGCAAGTCCAGAGCTTTTGGGTAGGTTTTCCCCACAAAAAGTATCTGTGCTTTTGCTTCCCTGCACATGCAGGAATCAACTCACAAGCTGAAGCTGGACAAGTGTGGCCAAGGTCTCAGGAATCTGAGCCATGCTTTCAGGGAAGGTTCACCCCATGACAGCATTTTATTGCCTTTATCAATTATTTGGAAGAGAGAACTCAGTTGGTAGAGGGGGAAATACAAGATACACAATGCAAAGAGTAAAGAGGCAAAGTTGACATGTAATTGATAAAAATGTAACCTTCATTCTTCTGTTGACTGGGCAGCTGCAAACGATAGGTATTTTAACAGAGCCAAAAGAAAGGTCTTGAATTTTGTAGTAAAAACCCACTGGAATATCTTGCTGACAGCAGCAGACTTGTTGTCAGAGGAAATATTTACACTAAAAGTGGAATTTTGTGGGTTTTTTCCTAGACACTCAATGGGATTTGATGAAAGAAATTAATTCAGGGAAGTTTTGTGTCTTATGCTCCTTAGGACCTCAAAATCAACAAATCTTTTTCAAAGGACTATGACAGTGTTGTGAGAGGAGTCTTGCACAGGTGAAGGAAAGTTGAGTGGAAAAGAAGGTTCTTTCCTCTAAAGAAATAACTTAACTTAGAAAAGAAACAGCCCCCCAAAAAAGAGGCTAACCAATAGTATAAAATAACCTAAATAATAACAATTTGCTGATTTGCTTTCAGTCTGGATCAGATCAGGAGAGAAGTGGGGTGATCGTGTCTTGCAAACTGAGCAAAAGCATTGAACTGTCCTATTTTGTTATTCAGATCTGGAAACTCCATGCAAACCCCCTATAGCTCTGAGGGAAATACAGGTCTGATTCTGCCAGGTGCTGAGCCTGCTGCCTGCTTCTCAGAAAACCTGAATAAATTAATACCTCTCCAGTGCTGTGGTGAAAGTGATTCCTTCATTTTTGGGAAGCCAAAAATTAAATGAGAGGCAGGTGGAAAGAAAGCAATTTAGAGATGGTCCTTAAGTACAGAATTTCAGAGAAGGGACAAGAAAAGGCTCTCCTTTGTCTGCACCAACCTTTGAGTTTGGGGCTATTTGGAAAGATTAGGCACTGTATATATAGTGCATTCCAAGTGGGACAAACCTCTGTTGCAATCAGCCACCAGAGCCTGCTGGGGACAGATCCATTGAAACCAGTGGAAAAACCCCTTTTGGATTCAGGGCTTTGAGTCCATTCCTGTCTGTCCTCAGGTGGTACCTACCTACTGCTGCTTCTGACTTCACACTCTGCACATCTTAGAAAATGGGCTCTGAAACCATAATTTTAACTTTTTTAAACTCTTTTACTCTTTTAAAGGCATCTTTATGAAGCACATTGAGGGTAAGGCCCTGACAAAACAATCCCTGCACTCCACGTCATTTTATGCAAAGTGCCAGAGTTTTTTGAGGTTGTAAAACTTCAGTGAGAACACCTTAATTAAAAAAAAAAAAAATCAAATTGCATTTGTTTGCTATTAAAGCCCAGTCCCCTTCTGCTCTCGTGCCCCACATCATCTGCTCTTCAGTGGAACAAACTTTTTCTGAGCCTTCTAATTGGACTTTTTACATCTGTCTGTGGTACCAAGTGATGGTACCTGGACTACTCTTATCTGCAAAAGAATCATTCTCACAGCCACAGCTCCCACTTTGGATATTTTTCATATTTTGCTTGTTATGTAGCATTGCAGTTGTGCAGCAACACTAGGAAAGAGACAAGAGAAAAAGGAGGAGTTGGGAAAGTGAGGCGGGTGGTGAGGACATGGGGAAAAGGGGGGTGCACAACAACAACAACCTCCCCCTGAGCTTGTGCTGGGCTTTGATGGAGCAGCCTGGGCTGGTGGAAGGTATCCCTGCCCAGTGGGACTGGATGGGCTTTAAGGCCCTTTCCAACTCAACACATTCCCAGATTCTCTGATTCTACAATCAGTTGAGTGACTGCAGCCATTAAACACTGGGATTTCCTGAACTCTGGCATAAAAAAATCCAGCCCTTTATTCCAACTTTCAAAATTTTTTCAATTTTAACTCCATACTTTCACTCAGCTTATGGTATTATTCAGATTAGGATGTTACTTCTTTTTTTGGTTATTTAGGGATCTATCTACAGATTAAATACAACATGAGAATCCTTAGGCAGAGCCACGAATTTCCAGGGTTCTAATGTTCATAGCTGGCAAATACAGGAAAACCAGCTCATCTGAATTATCCCTTTCTTCTGGCTGTCCCTGTGACTGTGCACACCTGCACACTGCAAAAATCCACACCTATGTTAAGAAATCTACTAACCCTAATTAAGTCATATTGCTTGACAACATTAACCACCTCTTCCAACTCCTCCATGTTCAGGGAGTTGTAACCGAGATTCTCCTAAGTATTTCAGGGAATTGGCACGGTCCCAAGGCTGCCAGAGTTCCAGGAGAATTTGGACAATTCTCTCAGGGATGCACAGGGTGAGATTGTTGGGATGTCTGTGCAGGGACAGGGGTTGGATTCCATGATCCTGGCGGGTTATTCCAACTCAGGATATTCTGTGATTCAATGAAATAAGAAAAGGCTCAGTCTTAAGTCCAAACAGGATGTTGTAAAACAACCTCAGGCAGGACCAAACTCTGCTTCATGGTCAAACTTGCTTATCTCTACTGTTGTTTCAGCAAAAGAAGCTGTTTTGCCATGGCAGCACAGCTAAATGGCATGAACTCCTTTTGGTCTGAGGATATATTTCAGTCAGAAGGCAATTGGGGGAAAATCTACTGCTTTGCAAATTTCCACATAAATTTTAGAGCCCACTTACCTTGCAATGAAGGGTTATTCTGCAGAGTGAGAGGGAACAGAGTCCCTGTAGTTGCCATCTAAGTTGAATTATATTTAACCTGGAGAATAAACTTCGGCATAAGAGTTATGCTACACCATTAAAGTGGAGCCTATGTGCCAGCCTTGAAATGACTGTAAGGTCATCCACAGCCTCCCACCAATTACTCTTGTGCTAACCCCAGTAACCAGATTTTAGCTAAATCATAGATACCTGCACTGTTCCCAGACTTTTCCCAAAAACTTGGAGAGATGAGAAATTTGAAACTGAGGGTTTAATGTAGACCCTGCAGATTCCAAGAGAAAAAAATGGAACCGAGCAAAATCAGTTAAATGTAGCTTGGAGAAATATGGTTTGCAAGAACCTGGAGTGACAGGACACAGGGAATGGCTTCAAACTACCAGAGGTCAGGGTTAGATGGGGTATTGGGAAGGAATTGTTCCCTATGAGGGAGGAGAGGCCCTGTCACAGGGTGCCCAGACAAGCTGTGCCTGCCCCTGGAGCCCTGGAAGTGTCCCAGGACAGATTGGATGGGGCTTGGAGCAACCTGGGACAGTGGGAGGTGTCCCTGCCCATGGCAGGGAGTGGCACTGGATGGGCTTTGAGGTCTCTTCCAACCCAAACCATCCCCTGATTCTGTGATTCAGGTATCCATGCAGTCTCTGTGCTTGTGAAAATGAGTATGATCAGGTAAACACTGAAAACTTTAATCATTCACAGAGGAAATAAAACAACTTTCTGAGACTTTTATAGTGGTTTCCAAGTCAGGAGTCATGAAAGATTGACTTGAGTAAGAAATTTTTTTGTTCCTATCTTTCATTCTCTTTCCATTGGAGAGAACTCCTGGAAACCTGTTCTTAAGTGTAAACGGATAAAACTTTCCAAAACTTCATTAATGTCTCCCTGTTTATCAATAGCTGAGCTTTTATTAACGTATGGTGAATTGAAGCTTCATTCCCTATGATTCAACCACTTCTTCCTCTTCCTTCTACTTTCAGCAGATGGATCATTAAAGGGTCCCTATAGCATAAACTTACTTAAAGATATTCCTGACTGCTTTGGCAATAGAAAGCGACTTGGAATTTAGTATCTAAAAGTCAGTATCCCCTCATTTAATGTAATTACAAAACTACATAATTTTTAAAAATGAGACATTACCTCCACATTTATGATATTTAATGCTCTCAGTGTGCAGATGGAATGCATGTAAATGTGAAATTTAAAAAATGGTATTTTAGAAACACTCTACTCCAGGACCTTCTGTACATGACTTAGGGGAATCGGCAGCAAATCCGTTCAAGGCATGAGTTATGGATGATAAAAATCGAGGGAACTAGTCTAATAAATAATGGCACTAAAACCCTCTTCCACAGTTCTTATTTCTAATGTGAAAATGTGCAGCCTGGTGTGACTGAAATGTAAATTGTGTGCCCTGAGATCTGTTCTCCTGGGGGAGGACGATGGGATGGATCTTCCTTGGCCAGCCATGGCAGCGGAAGCCCAATTTCCATCCTGGATCATCAAGTCCAACTTTAGACTCTATTTATGAGGGACCTGAAGTTTTGCCCTGTGGTTGTGAGACTCTGCCTGTGGAAAATTGCTGCCTTTGGATGGTTCTTTGACCCTGTCTCTTTGTCAAGTGGCCTCTGCCACACCATCCTAACTGGTGCCACCAGGGATCCATCACAGGGATCACATGGTTTCAACATCCTCTTCCAAGCTAACCTGACTATAACAGATATTGCAGGCCCAGCTCTCCCTGATGAGATGAATCTCTCTGTGGTGTCAACTGTGTGGAATTCCCACTTGTTTGCATCCTACACGGAATCAGGCTCCCTACAGACACTAAATATTTAAATACACACAGAATACATGTGATAACAGGATCAGAATAAATGCTCCTGATGCACTACCAAGAGGAAAAGTAGGACAGAAATAAAACCCAGGGGGTCTATGCTGTGCTATTTCTCTTCTCTGCATTTCACAGTCATTTCTGCAGTTGCTGCTATAATGTAACAAGAGAAATCTGCCAATTTAAGGCGATGCTTTAAAATCACTTGCCATCCCGGAGGTTTGAGCTGGCCACTGGTATTTCTTGCAGTGAGAAAAGAGGCGGGCAGGAGTGACTCATATTTAGTATGTATTATAATGTAATTCCAGATTCTGGGTTCTGACAGATGCTTGAGTTGCAGAGGAAGCGTCATGAGTGACAGAGTCATTTAAAGAGAGGGAAATGAGATGTCAAGGCAAGTTAATGCTTGGGTATTACAGCTCTCCTGGCTTGGGTCAACACCCAGGAAAAGTGTACTTGGAACCACAGGAAAACCATGCTTGAAAAACAGGTTAAATTGTTGGGGAAAAAAAGGTTAAACAGGCTAAATTGTTGGGAAAATTTTAAGGACTCTCTTTCCACCTCCATTGGCTTGGATGGTGTTGAAGGAAAGGGCTAGGCAAGTCGCCAGAGGCAGTCTAACTCTTAAATCCAAAGCAAGAATTCATAATATTTTTCAAGCTAAAACTATATTTTTATATATTTTTTTTTAACCTAGAGTAGTTTTCTTTCATTTTCTTTCTCCTTATATATAGGATCAAAGCTTTCACTCAATCTCAAAGTAGCTTTTTTGTTCTGTTCTTGAATTATAAAAATCAAACCCAAACCCAGAGAATTCTGGGTTCAGTAATTGCAAAGAAGCTTATATTTTTACCCCCCTCTTTTCCTCTGTTTCGTCTTCATTGAGAAATGCAAGAGGTTGAGAAAAGGAACTTTTATAATTAAATTATTCACAAAAAGTGGGCAAACCAGGACATCAGACTTTCCACTAATAAGCTGCTCCTTTTTTTCCTCCACATCATTAATATCCCTTTTGCTAAACTTATTAAGATGAAAAATGGTTATAGATACCTTAGTTTTATAATCAGAAGTTCACTTATTTCTTATACACATAATTCCTTCTGACATCAGTCACCTTAATCTCACATTGTTTGTGCTTCAGCAGGCTTTGACACTGCTGTAATTATCTCCTGCTGTTTAATAAAGCAGTTTTATTTGGAAGGCAGAACTGAAGCCTAACTGATGACCAGGAGACAAGAAAGTTGGCACGGAAATTGGCATGGATTTGAATCCAATGGGAGCATGGAACTATTTGCATGGTCTGTTATTTGCCTCAGGTGGGGTGTCTGGGGATTTTTTAGGCTGGGATTCGCACACTGCAATGAGACTGGCAGGGAGAGCTGGGCAGGCTGTGTGGGAGAACATCCCTTTGCCAGGTGCTGCCAGACACAGGGGGTGCATCCCACCATGTCAGGCACATCTGGAGGGAGTTGTTGCTGTCCAGTGGCTCTGAAAGTGCTGTGGCCTCTTTCTTTTGTGAACAAGGAAGAAGGAAGGTTTCAGGAAATATGGACAGAGGGTATTTACAAGGATCTGGAAGGACAGGATAAGGGGGAATGGCTTCCCACTGCCACAGGTCAGGGTTAGATGTTATATTAGGATATTGGGAAGGAATTTTTCCCTGTGAGGGTGGGGAGGCCCTGGCACAGGGTGCCCAGAGAAGCTGTGGCTGCCCGTGGAGCCCCGGAAGTGTCTAAGGCCAGGTTGGATGGGGCTTGAAGTAACTTGGGCTAGTGGAAGATGTTCCTGCCCCTGGCAGGGGTGGCACTGGATGGGCTCTAAGGTCCCTTAAAGTAACTCAAACCAGTCTGCATTCTATAAATGAATTGTACTCTTTGCATCTTGCAAAAGCCTTGCTTGGCCATACTCAACTGCTGTTCCTATGATAACCTTTTTAAGCGTCCAGTTAGTTAATTTTATTGTTGTAGTGGTTTTATGTTCATCTGCTCGCCTGTTCACACCAGGCGAGAGTGTAGGGTAGTGGTTTGGTGAGAATAAGGATTAGGAGAAATTCAAAGCAGGCCTAAACTTCAAAGATAAAGATAGTTTATTAACAGAACAAAAAAACAAGAGAGGAAAAAAAAAGAACCAGAATTACTCCCTAAATGTAGAATCAAAATCAACCCCCAAGATGGTTTCTTTTCCCCTCCCCACCTCATTTGTCTTCCTTTACCTACATATTTTCTATCAACAACACAGAGAAACAAACTTAGAAATCCTTGGTCAGTTTACCACTCTTAAAATAGGCTTTCATCAGTTCAATTGGAAGAAGAGTCTCTCTTGTCTCACTATGGAGATTTTCCCACAAGAAACACAAGTCTCTCGTGGAGTTCATATCACCGTGAACTCCCGCCCAGAAAAGGATATTGTCAACGTCTGACAGTCTTTCCCTTGGTTACAGCTTTCCCCACAACTGTCATCCAAGGGCTC
>VZTR01021641.1:44506-55555 GCA_013400775.1 Chaetops frenatus | reverse complement strand
CAGTGGTGGTGACATAGGGATGTGGTGGCAGTGCTGGTGGCAGAGATGTGGCAGCAGTGCTGGTGACACAAGGATGTGGTGGCAGTGCTGGTGACAGAGATGTGGCAGCAGTGCTGGTGACACAGGGATGTGGCAGCAGTGTTGGTGACAGAGATGTGGAAGCAGTGCTGGTGACAGGGATCTGAGAACAGCGTTGGTGACACAGGGATGTCCTCACACAGAGCCAGGGCCTTTTCTGCTCCTCACCCATCCCAGCAGCAAGGGGCTGGGGGGCACCAGCAGTTGGGAGGGGACAGCCAGGGTAGGTGAATCTAAGTGTCTCAAGGCATATTTCATATGTTCAGTATGTAGGTTTTTATCTTCCCAAGTCATCATTCTGAGGAATGGGGCCTGCTCTCCTAGAGCTGCTGAACACCTGCCCAGGGGAAGCAGGGAATGAATTCCTTGGTTTGATTTCCTTAGGTGCACAGCTTTTGCTTTCCCTATTAACCTGTCTGATCTCAACCCAGGAGTTTTTTCACTTTCACTCCATGATTTTCTCCCCCGATCCTGTAAGCAGAAGCAAGAGGCTGAGCTGCCCCTTTGGGCTGCACCAGAGCACTTCCTCCCAGTGCAGCCAGGATGCTGCTTTTTGGATCAGATCCTGCAGCATGGAGAGCACAGGGAGAAGCTGAAGACTTAAGGAGGAAGCTTAAAGAGTTTGAGGAACTGCTCAAGAGAATAAAGATTTCTGGGAGCACAATCTGCTGTGTATTAAAGTGTGGCTGTGCACTTGAGTGTATCTATTTATTTCTACTTTCCTCATTGTCTTGACTGTTTTACAGAGTGATTGATCATTGGAAAATAGGCTGGTCTGACCATCTCCTTCTTCCTTTGACAAGAGTTTACTGCTGCAGCAAGGAGTCCCTGGCATTGAACATTTTCCATGGAACACACGTGTGATCCCAGGCCTCTTCTGTGGCTTGGTAAAATGCATCCAGACAGCTGGATAAGTGTGGGATCGACATGTCTGATTTAACTGCTTTAAATGCCTTCAATTCCTGCTCCTCTTCAGCTGAGCTCTCATGTGGAAAACCTCACAAGCACCAGGATTGCTCTGAAGTCCAGACAATTCTCTCTTCCCACTTCTGGTTCATTCCAGCACAGCTCCACTGACTGCGTGACGTTCCACTTGACTTCCACAAATAATTATGTAAAATTTCCATAAAAGTGAAATGGAAATGAGATCTCTGATAAGGAGCAGGATCATGGCTTCTGAGTCCCCAGGCTTAAGATCTGTAGCTGGTGATGCTGTGACATTCCATTGACTTCTGGAAACATTGGTGGTTAAAAAAAAGAATGGCTTCTCTTCTACAAAGACCTTATTTACTCTACCACATCTCAGATGCTAACATGTTCCTACCTTTTTTATCCCTTTAACATGACACTACGTTTCCCCCCTTCTGTGTTATGTAATTTAATGATATGCAGACCTTGAATGTCATTTTCTAATCCTCTGTGGTTCATTTGAAAGTCTTGTAAAATAAAACTAATTGGTGTGTTCATTAAAACGTCAGAAATATTTTTGACTTCAATTAGATACTACAGTAGTTTTATCCAAAGTGTGCGTATAGTACAATAACTATGTCAGGAGGATGTAATTAACAGCAATTTAAATGAACAATTGTCTTAAATTTTTCTGGCTCTTCATGCATGATAACTTAATCAAACAGAAAAGTTCTTACAGACTTACCCATTTTAGAGAGAGGTGAAAGACTATAAACTCATATTTTAAAAGTCAGATTGAAAGCCATAAAACTACTGAGCTAAGGAAGGCATATAAAAATGGAATGCTGAAGTGTAGTTCCTTTTAGTGTCAGCACATTGCAGCCAGAGCCAGTCAGAAAATGGACAATTTATGGCATGGTTCACCAATTTTGAGGACTGAAATTTCAAAATCATACAATCCAGACTGGTTTGGGTTAGAAGGGACCTTGAAGATCCAGTTCCCCCCTGCCATGGGCAGGAACACCTTCCACCAAGTTCCATCCAGCCTGGCCTTCGACACTTCTAGGGTTGGGGCAGCCACAGCTTCTCTGGTCACCCTGCGCCAGGGCCTCCCCATTCCCATCTGGAACAATTTCTTCCTATGTCCAGCCTGTTGCCCCTGGTCCTGTCACTAAAGGGATTGCTGAAAAGTGCTTCTTACAAGGTCTTTTTATGCACTGAAATGTTGCCATAAGGTCTCACCAAACCCTTTACTTCTCCAGGCTGAACACCCCAACTCCCTCAGCCTGTCCCAGCTTTCAGGGCATCCTTGTGTCCCTCCTCTGGACCTGCTCTATCAGGTCCACATCTTGTACTGGAACATGCAGTGCTCCAGGTGGGATCTCACTGCAGTGCTCCACACTTTTGCTTGCATTCGAATATGTAACACAGTGGGGCCTTCTGCTCTATTTGCTGTCATTTTGACATAAAACATAAGTCACTGCTCAGTGAAGGCTCTGCTTGCATTTGCTTCTGGCTTTGGTGGCCTTAAATGCAATTGTGTGAAAACCACTTCATTAGACAACATTTTAGATAGGATTGGTGCTGGTGGGTGAGGAAACCGTGGCTCCAAAAGCATCCAGCTTTATTTGGGAAATAAGGATCCAACTGGGTAATGCCACATACAGTTTCATACCAAGCATAGAATTTGGTTAGATTTATTTGTGTTATTCCTTTTCATCCAAATACATCAAAACAGACATTTTGTGGTCAAGTGTGTTTTGGCTGAGCATCTTTGGTTTTTCATTGTTTGTTGTTTTGTGGTTTTTTGTTTGATTTTGTCTCCATTTAAAGATTGCTTGAAAACACTTGTAAAGGTTTATATAAATTTTCTTGATTCACTTATGACCTTATTCTGGACTGCAAGCTAACTGCAAAACATGTGCAAAAATAAGGAAAAGAAACTCAAAAAAACCCTTTCCCATGGCCTAAAATTAGCCAGGAATTTGTAGCAAAACCCAAATCCATCCAAAGGTTGCTGAAATGAAGAAAAAGTTTCCTCACCCAACTTCAGGGATCACAGCTTCAGCTGAAACAATAAAAACCACTCTGGACATGGCCAAAGCTGTTTCTGCAGCTGTTGGAGCTTTAAATAAAATCAAGAGCTGGAGCACACAGAGTAAGTGCTGTGTCGGGTGAGGTGGTCAGCATCTCAAAGGGCCTCTGCTTTGGGATGAGCATGGGGAATTCCTTGGTCTGAGAGTTTCAGAGTGAGGAAGGCTTACTCTTGACACAGTCTGGGTCCCTGGGGACTCTCCCTGTGGTGGGAGATCCTTTTGTGCCTGGGTTTGAAGCCACTTTGCCCTTTGGTGCACCCACACCTCGATAACGAGCTGGGCTCCTCTGGCATCGACCTCACCTGGCCATTGAAACTGGGTTTGGCCACCTCTTGAAGCTCCAAACAAAAACAGCACCTCCAGCTTTATCACAAAGAGTCACAGGGGTGTGGAGTTCATGTTGTAAGAAATGTGCACCTTTAGTAACATTCTGCTGTTGAGCAGAGTCTGCACTCACAGGTCCAAGCCAGGAGAAGGGAACCAGAGCAAAGGGTGTGACTGTGATGTACAAACTCCTGGACAAGTTTCATGGTTTCCCTTTCCTAGTGCCTGTGCATAAATTAAAGACCAGCTCTGAAATATTCCTCAGCAGGATACAACAGAGGAGAGATTAAGCTGCAGTGGGCCACTTTTGTATTCGGCTATGGTGTTTGCTGTCTCTTCTCCAAGTAATATTGGCTGTTCCATGAGCTATAAAGGAATTTTCAGCTGCTTTTTCTTGCTGGCTTTCATTGCTGTTTTTTAATTAAAGCTTAAGGAATTAAATGAAGTGGGGATGCTGGGGTTACACAAGGATGAGAAAAGATCAGGCAGTCAAATTCACCGAGGGGCAGTGGGGTACAGGCTGATTCTTGGATTATCATCCTCAATGATTTTTTTGTTCCAGTTTAAAGAATAAACATTGATGCATTTTAAGCATCTGGATCAGGGTGACAATGTACAACTGTCTGGGAGAGTTAGATCTGAAGCAGACTGGGAGCTACTTTATTAAGATTTTGGGTGCTCTTTGAAGAAGATGCACCAGCAGAAGACTTCTTTCTGTGCTGTCATTTTGGGGAGGGAGAAATGAATAATCAAACGCTTGATAAGGGATCTACCTGTTTGGAAGGGAACATTGATTGCACGAGGCATAACTCTCCCTAATACAGCACTACATCTATTTATTAGGCACAAACATTTGTAACAGTGATTGTTTTGTTTACAGACTGCGGCCACATTGTGTAATTTAGCTGCAAGGTGCCATATTTAATTGAGATGAGGGAGAAAATGAGGCTATCAGCCATGCTCCTAATATTTACAGACATGGAGCTCTACTTTTCCATTACTCTTGTAATGGATGCAGGTTTGAATTAATTTTTAGAACTGCCAGGAATAGCAGCATATTGGATTCTCTCGCTATTTTGTTTTATGTTCTGTGTCCCTGCAGTGTCTCTTGATTGCTACTCATTAGAAACAGGCTATGCTCATGTTTACCAGAACAAAAAATATTCCTTTTCCTTACTGCACCTTGCAATCCAAACTTTACCTTTGATTTAGAAATACGCAAATTAAATATTTAGAAGTTTCAAAGACTGTATCTTCTACTGTTTTAAACAATTATGAGATTTTACGATGAGCTGGGAGGATTTTAAATTATATTTCATGTGCCATAGGCAAGAGAACTGTGGTAATTCCTTTGCCTCATTTTCTTTTATGGGAATAATAATGTCTGTTTATCTGGTGATGAGCTCCAGGGTTTTATTTCCATGGTGTTCTGGGATAATGACTGGATAGGTAGGTGAAGTGCTAAGCTGGACTTGGAAGAGCCATGGGCTGTTTCTGAATTTATTACAAAGCTGTGGGGTTGGTCTTACATCTCTGTGGGATTTGGCTGTGAAGTTGTCTCGGTTTGTACCACCAAGACAAGGATTCTGTTGGGGGACCCAGAGAAGTGTCACGTTCATGACCATCCAATTTTGGTATGAAATTGCCTGCATTTTGCCAGCCTTCTGGGCTCACTCCTCTTCAGAACTCAGGTGCTCTACTTACATGGGTGTCAATGGATACCTGTGTAAAAATTATAACACAGGGACTTCTGAGTGGCCTTCACACAGCTGAATTTGATTCTGAAGGCTTCCTTTTAATAAATTATATTTTTACTTTAATCTGAATTGCATTTTGAAGCTTTGAACTGTGTTATATTTGGAAAACTGTATAGGATTTGTGGAATGTGCAGCAGCTTAGGCTGTACCATGGAATCCCAGAATGCTTTGGGTTGGAAGGATCATTAAAGCCCATCCAGTGCCACCCCCTGCCATGGGCAGGGACACCTCCCACTGTCCCAGGTTGCACCAAGCTCCATCCAACCTGGCCTTGGGCACTGCCAGGGATCCAGGGGCAGCCACAGCTTCTCTGGGCACCCTGTGCCAGGGCCTGCCCACCCTCACAGGGAGGAATTACTCCCCAATATCCCATCTAACTCTGTCCTCCTTCAGCTTACAACCATTTTCACCTGTCCTGATGCTCCATGCCCTTATGAAAAGTCCTCCTCCAGCCTTTTGTTGGCTCCCTTTAATGATGATTACTTTACTGGAAGTATGTATAAACTTCCAAGCAAAATGTTATTATAACGTGACAAGAGTGGAAAATCAGGGGGAGCTCAGGAACTTAATGACATTTATTGCTGTTAGACCCTGAAGGGAGTTTGGGTTTGCAGAGTCCTGGGAGTAAAGTTTCTATCAGTGCATCTACCATTGAATGTCTTTCTATATCTTCAAGGCTTGGTCTCTGAATGTGTGTCCTTGAACACGGCACACTCAGGGTCACCAAGGAGCTGCTCTGGGCTTCAGTGGTGATGGAAACACTTGGATCCTCGGAGCAATTGCCTGAAATAAATTGTGTCTCACACACAGCACTGTTGAATACAGAACTTTTATCCCCATTGCACAGATGGACAAAAACTACTCCTCCCTGTAGCTGCTGGTTGCTTGTTTGGTAATCCAGCTAAAGAATAAGCTTCAATTAAGCCAAATTTCAAATCTACTGTGGAAAATAATGTGACATTGTCAGATTCTAATTCTTTATTTGAGGCTGGAGAAGCTGAGTTGCTAAGAGACAGCATTGTTTTTTACAAAATGTTATTCTCCTTCATAGTTTCCTAATTAATATTTGATGTCTGGTGTTTATGTAATGCCAATCTCAGCAGATTAGACAGAGTTTGCTCACTGTGCAGAGAGGAAGTGGAACATGAGGGAGTCTCTCTGGAGGTGGCAGCAGGGTTTGGGAGTGATGTCCTCTGGCCCTGGACACCTCCAGAAGATGGGACTGCTTCACTGCAGAGCCCTGGACAGACACACTGGAAAGTTTCCCAGCTCTTTGTTTCCTTCTGACTGTCTCTGTCCTGCCTTCGAGTTTCCTGGTTGCTGAGTGGTTCCTTGACACCACTGGCAGCAAGAGGGCCTTTCCTATCAATCTCCTGAGTCACCACTGCCTTTTTCCAAAGGTCCTTATTTATATCCAACAGCATCCCACAAATACTCTGCTTGGCCCAAAGGATTCTGTCATTTTTTCCTCCTCATATCACTGAATCAGCTTCATTGCCCATTCCTTCATGTGGTCTTCCAATAACTCACTTTGCTCCTTACACATCCCTCAGAGCCCCCTGCTCTGGAGAGACACAATGCACAAAGGCAGCTTCTAGGGGAATGTGTGGACATCTTCCCATTGCCTGAGCAGCAGTGAAAAGCTTTAAGGTCTAACTTCAGACTGCAGCTGGTGAAGCAGTGATGCTGTGAGGGCATGTTCCCACTCTTAAGCATTTCTTTTCCTTCCTGGAGGCTTTTGCCTGCAGGCAGAGAAATATCTTCATTGCAGTTGAGAAATAATAAAATACCATTAACACTTATCACTGCCTGGGCTTTGTGAAAGCCATTCTGAGCTGGCAGTGTAGTGCTGAATAGAACAAACAGGATGAGAGATGCTTTAATTAGTGTACAGGCAGTTAAGCTCAGTAAGTCTGGGTTCAATGAAAAGGTTCTGTAGTGCAGTGATGCTCATTCCAATTGCCCACATATTTTAAGAAAACAAACCCTTCTCGCTAATACTTGGCACGGCTTGAGTTTTAAAATC
The DNA here is from genome assembly GCA_013400775.1 of Chaetops frenatus. Classification (NCBI taxonomy): domain Eukaryota; kingdom Metazoa; phylum Chordata; class Aves; order Passeriformes; family Picathartidae; genus Chaetops; species Chaetops frenatus. The sequence continues at coordinate 48,365 of VZTR01021641.1, read as the reverse complement.
AACTTTTGAAAGTCAAATGTTTCTTTCTCCTGGAGTCAGAGGTAGAAGGTAAAACATTCTCTGTGTGTGATGTACAGGACCATCTATGTTTTAGATTTGATGGAAATAAACCCTACAATGAAATCCACCCTGGCGGATCCCATCAGAGAACACCGGTCACATCAGAATATCCAGTATTTTGATATGTTTTTCTTCAGCTAAAAATCCACTCCAGAAAACCACATAAGGACAGGTTCCCTATTAATCCACTTTGTCTTTAATATAGATTTGCCTTGCCAGCTTAATTTCATACTTCAGTTATCATCCTTACAGATTGCAGCATTAAAGAATAATTTCAGTGGTGCAACCAATTTTATCTTGTAATTTTTGGTAATTTTGTGACTTTTTGGCTTTATGTGTGTTGGTCCTTTTTTTTTCCTTAAGGATACCTGTTAGTAATTTTCTCTTTATTTATCCCTCTGACACTTTATTTATCTTGCACTGACGTTTTGGCTGCCAGTGAAAGTGAGGGCTGCTGCCTGAATATCTCTGCATTGCAAATCCACAGGCAGCTCCATATTTACTCCCTAAAATTGCATTCATTGGTGGGCTTTGCAGCTATTTATGCATTCATTTTCCTTTCATTTCCTCCCTTATTCCCTGCAAGCCTTCCCTGTGAATGCCAATAAGACAGCTTCAGGTCTGTGGGTTGGATGGGATACTCTCCTACTCTTCTCACATTTCTCCAGGGGGAACAACCATTGTTTCTCATCCTGACCCGTGCCTGCTGCAATCCCAGTCTGGAATCACTGCACTGGGATGGAATCCTCACCCTGGCCAACCTGCAGGGTCACATCCTCAACTCTTCTGCCAAGAAACTGGACTTTATATGTTTCAAACCCTTCTCGGCCTGAATGCTGGAAAACAGAGTCAGAGGGAAATCTGTGATTATTCCCAGGGAGAGATTTGTCTGCCAGTGAATTAGCTGGAGTGTGCTCTGATGGAGTATTCACAGTGTGTAGGGACTCAGGGTGTTGGGACATGCAGGGCTTTCCTTTCCTTTTGGGGTGTTACCTGTCATTCCTCATCCTCTTTGTTCCTTCAGCTCTGAAATACGAGGTATTTAAAAACACACACTGACCTCACAGAATGTATAGAATTATACCTGCAAATTGTCCACTTTTAAGCTTTTTTTTGGTCCCTTTTTTTTCCTTGGCCCCAGCAACAGAATCCCAGAATATTCTGTGTTGACCCACAATGATCATTGAGTCCAACTCTTGGGTGAATGTTCCATACAGGGGTTGAACCCATGACCTTGGGGTTATCAGCACCATGTTCTAAACAAAGATTTTATGATGATTTTGAAGAATGCAAGTTTTTCCCCCAAGCCAGTGCTTAAAACTTTGAGAAAAATGCTATCTTCTATAGAACTGTGGTCACTGGAATTCATCTGAGGGATATTAGTTAGAGGTAGGGATTATTTAGTCTCATTCAAGGAACAACAAGCTCAACAAATGTTACAGTTTCTCTAGACCCACAGAAGAATAATACCTCATAGAAAGCTCAGCAAAGCTCATGGAAAAGCTCCCTGAGCTGCTTTAGTCCTCCCACAACCTCTGTTATAAGGCATTATGGAAGGAGAGTTTCCCTCCCGGTTTCTGCAGCATTTCCTCTTGCACTTCTTACCAGGAGCTGCAGGTGGTGAGCAAAGAGATGGGAGAGGCAAAATTAATGCTCTTTCTTTACAATGGGGGTGTTTACTCCAAGGAAAATTTGCTGTCCTGTTCTTCACATCCAGGCTGGGATGTGGCCAGTGCCTGGAGTTCCCTGCTGATGGGGGAAGGTGCCAACCTGATCTTCTGGCCTGAGCATGGAGGGAACAGGGGGAAAGGAATGTGGCTGCAAATATCAACAGCTCTTCTGAGCTCTAGACCTGTACACAACAAAGAAGTCTCCAGCACACGTGAAAATATTAATATAGGTTTTTGAAAATGCTTTATTAAAAAAAAAAAAATCCTGCTAAACAGGCATCTCTTATGGGAGAGAGTAATTCAGTGTGTGGCAAGTCTAGCCACACACACTGAGCTTAGCTTAGAGAGAAAAGGGCTCTTCATGACTCACTCCTGCTATTCTACTTCAAGGTAGGATGCTTTAACTCTTTAATTGCTTTTTTCCTTTTCAATTTTCTTTACTCTTTCCCTACTTTGCCTTCCCCTTCTCAAGATATTATTTTTCAAGTGATGTTTCCCAAAAGCAATGCCAAATTTCCATGATGTAATGAAGTCTGAAAGGACAGGTGTCCCTGCTCTGGAGTTCAAAAAGCAACAAATACAGAAACACTGCAAATTTTCCACCTCATCAAACCTTCTGTTCAAAATCAAGGAGAGTTCTGGAGCAGGGAATCCTAACTATGAATGTATGAGAACCTACCTGCAGTGCTGTGTCTGGTGTCCCCAGCAGAAGAAGGACATGGAACAGCTGGAGTAACTCCAAAGGAGGCCACAGAACTGTTGAGCACCTCCCCTATGGAGCCAGGCTGGGAGGGCTGGGAATGTGCAGCCAGGAAAAGAGGAGGGTGTGCAGAGACCTCACAGCAACTTCCAGGGTCTGAAGGGCTACAGGGAAGCTGGAGATGGACAATTCATCAGGAACTGGAGTGACAGGACACGGACAAGGGGAGATGGCTTCATACTACCAGAGGGCAGGGTTAGATGGGATATTGGCAAGGAACTGTTCCCTGTGAGGGTGGGGAGGCCCTGGCACAGGGTGCCCAGAGAAGCTGGAGTTGCCCCTTGGAAGTGTCCAAGGCCAGGCTGGATGGGGCTTGGAGCAACCTGGGACAGTGGGAGGTGTCCCTTCCCATGGCAGGGAGTGGCACGGGATGGGCTTTAAAGTGTCTTCCAACCCAAACCATTCTGGGATTCTGGGATTCTATAAATTGAGATTTATAATTGACTGTCACTGAATTTTTTATCATCAGATAAGATCTGACACTGCATATTTGAGCCTTTTGTTTAGTCACAGCACTTAAATCCAGATCCCCACCATCCTAAAAGCTGAAAATGTTTAGATATGTTTCCCAATATTTAGATAATTATCCCAATATTGGTAAAGCGTGGCATTACCCAGGTGCTAACAGGTGAATTCCAACCAGAAGGAAAGGGAATATCCCAGGAGCTGCTTCAGGTCCAGCTGTGGAAGAAGGAGGTTGTGTGAAGGGAAGGGTGGGAGGCAGAAGTAAGAAAAGCAGGTTTTTCATGAAGATATTCTTACAGTAAGGACACTTGGCAGGGAGGTGACCACAATGTGTGTGTCAGGTAAGGCAGGTTCCAACCTGGGTCTTGTGTGATATCAAACTATTGTAAAAATAAAGTTGTCCTCATGGACTTTATTAAGGATCCCACATATTTTAAGATAAATTCTTAGATTTGGGTGTTTAGCACTGCAAGTTCTCAATGCTGAAGCCCTTTTTTATCACTGATGCATCACCCTGGCCATAAATCCAGGCATACCAATGGCACCTTGCTTCTCTTCCTCACCTGAGTTAATAAAGACACTTGGGCAGGATATTTTTCACAAAACAGGACAAAACCCCTGCACCATCCTTTGTCAGAGGCAGCCTGACAATACAATGAAGGGTAATTATTTTGGTATTGATTCCAAAAGATTCAGATCCACACACTTCCAAGGGTTAAACTCTTCCTGTCTGTGCAACAGTTAGAGCTGGGAAGTGTTGGAGTTGCCATGGAAACAGGGCATATTTGATTCCAATGGAAAAAGGGTAAACAGGCTTCTTTTTATATTTCAGAGCTAAATGAAACGTGGCCCCCAACTTTGTGAGGAGTTATTATAAATACCCTTAAATCACTTCAGAAAGATT
>VZTR01021641.1:4591-39734 GCA_013400775.1 Chaetops frenatus | reverse complement strand
AAGGGAAGGGAAGGGAAGGGAAGGGAAGGGAAGGGAAGGGAAGGGAAGGGGAGCTTTCCCTTGTTTCCTGATACCAAGTGGCAGAATACTGCAGACCAGTGGGAAAACAACCTCTATCCTATGCATGCACCTCCATCCTTTTTCCCCAGGCTCGAGACTCCCCCCAGGACATTTCCCTGCCCCAGGAGGGCTCCTCAGTCAGAGTGCTCCTCCTCCAGCCTTAGCAAGAACACATTGGAACACCACCGACTTCCCAAGCATGTGTTTTCAACTGTGGATACTTCTGCCATCCTGCCAAAGCCAGGAACTTCCAAGTGAGCAGTCACAGCAAAACAAGTCACAATCTCAGCTGCTGCAGGAGGTGCCAGCGAGCTGGAACGCTATTTATTATATGCTTGAGAGCCCCAGGGAACGGCACAAAGCTGTGTGTTAATACATGGGCAGGCAGAAGACAGACAAGGCAGATGCTGCATTAAGCACAGCTCATTGGAATTGGAGAGCAGAGAAGCCCTGGCCCTGCCTGTCTGAGGTGGTCAGCTTGATGGGCTCTTTAGAGAATCCCCAGGAAGGCTGCTGACACGCAGGCATGACTGAAATCCTGTCTGGAAGCACTGGCAAGCGGAGAAGAAACAGATTCCTCCTGCTCAGTTTCTCTAATGAACATGATCTCTCTCACTGTGGGTTCAGTGTCTGATCCCAGGAGGTCACCCTGGGGGAAATCTGCCCACAGATAAGTGGATGGGATGTTTAATGACTGGACCAGAGCAGGAGGATGGGAACATGTGAAAAAGCATCAATGTAAAACCAAGGTCTCCTACCAGTTTTGGGTGCCACAATAAGGGAAAGATCTAAAGCTGTTGGAGAGAGTCTACAGGAGGGACCTGAGGATGATGTAGGGTCCGGAGGGGACAAATGAGGAACAGCTGAGGGCACTTGGCTTGTTCAGCTGGAGCAGAGAAGACTGAAGGCAGAGCTCAGTAGGGGCTGCAGCTCCTGTTCTGATCCATCTCTGCTCTCTGACCAGGGACAGGACCCAGGGAATGGCTGCAACTGGGCCAGGGCAGGGTCAGGCTGGAGCTCAGGGAAAGGTTCTTCCCCCAGAGAGTGCTGGGCTCTGCCCAGGCTCCCCAGGGAATGGGCACGGCCCCGAGGCTGCCAGAGCTCCTGGAGGGTTTGGACAGCACTGCCAGGGATGCACAGGGTGGGATTGTTGGGGTGTCTGTGCAGGGCCAGGAGCTCGACTCCATGATCCTGGTGGGTCCCTTCCAGCTCAGGATATTCCATGATTCTGTGATTCTGCAGTCCCTTAAAGAGGCAGTTTTGGCTAATCTCAGGTGCCCAGCACAGCCTCACTGCCCCAGCCCAGAGGGGTGGCAGGGGTGAGAGGGGCACAAATACTGCTGAAGACAATGCTGGCTCCCTCCTGCACACCAAACTAAACCTCCAGAACCCCAATTCTTCCCATTGCTCCACCTTTCACTCTGACTGCATTCATGGACAGGTCCATATTAATTGCTGTCCCTCCTGTCCCTATACCTTTGCAAGCACAACTTCACTGCAGGATTAAGCTCCTGTCAGGACTACAGAAAACCTGTTTCTATGTGTTTCAAAACCTCATTTCAGAGAGGTTACAAATGACAGAACCAAGGACTTCTGATGTCCAGATCCTTGTTCCCACTCTAATATTTCCCTCTGTATAATGTGGTTGTATCACCACATTTTTGTAAGTTACCATTTTTGTTTCTCCAAAAACTTGCATAATCATAAATCTTGCTATGCACATAATAATGATTAAGATTAGCAGCTTGAGTTTCACCTTCAGTGCCTGCAAATTAAAGCTCAGAGGATGGGCCCAGTTAAATGAAAATGAAGCGAATTAGCTGCCTTTTATTTTGGTTAATTTTTGGAGAACATATGGTCTGTTATCTTTTCATATTATAGATACACCATTTCTGGGGCTGCACACGATGATGAATAATGGTTGGTTTCCCCATCTGGTATCTTATTTTGAGGTTTTTTTAAAAAGAAAGTTCTTATTAGCCAGTAAGGTCAGTCTGCTTCTTGTATTTTGAATTTAACTTGTTACTAAACTATTACTTGAGCCCCTCATGTTTCCTCCCACTGCCTCACTTGAGGCTTGTGTATCTCTATGAAAAACTGTGATTTAATGATATTTTTAAATATTAGGGCTTTGTTTGTTTGTTTTATGTTAATCACTGTATTCTTGCTACTAATGGTTTTTTCACATATTATGTCCCTTAACAAGTAGCAAGGAAAGCAAGGATACTTCTGATCCATATACAAGGAAAATAGTGGATACACACTCTATATTTCTCTATCTTGCCTCAGATGTGACACCTGCAACCCATCTGAAAAAGCAGTTGATCATTATATGTGATTGCTTTTTGGACTTCTGTGATTTAAAGCAATAATTTGTGGGGTGTTAGAAAATTCTTTCCAAAAAACCTAAATATTGAAGATTTAAAATTCTTTCTTCCTGAGTCCTTCCTGCTTGCACCACCAAAATCAGGTATAGTTATATGTGTACATTCTGAAGGAAGACAAACTAAAATTCTGTGGAAAATAAATGACAAGAGGAAAATCTGAAAGTCTTGTTGAAAAAAAATTGCCCAGTGAATCATTTCACCCATTTCTCCATCAAGGATCAGCAGACACAAGAAACACAGAGCAGGAACAGGTCAGAATTAATACATTTTTATGTAAGATCTCTGTAAAAAGGAGAAAAAGGAAAACACAGGATGGGATGGGGAAAAGGCCAAGCTGTTTTGCACACCTTTTCCATAGAAGAGCCTTCCAAATCTACCATAAGTCAGGCAATTGGTGTGGGCCCTGTTTTGCAGACAGACCAACAGCAGCCCCTCTTCAGCTGAGCATCTCAGTCCAGATGGAGCAAACACCCTGGCAGGGATTTTCTGCAGCAGAAAGTGGTGGTGTGGGTTTTGGTTTTTTTTAAATCTTCCACCAGTCTTTTGGCAATACAGCTCTTGGCAGCAATAGGTGGATAAGTACTGATAGAGCATCTGAAATAAGTCAGATTCCTTTGTTGGATTTTATCACAGCAGCTTCGAAGTGAATTATATCTATTCTGCTTTCTTATTTCATTGGCAACTCACTGTAGTGCCAGGAGCCTGTGGAGGAAAGATAGGGCCAGCGTGAATTTGCTCTTTGGTATCTCAGTTAATCCAATAGAACACTATTTGGTGTTTCTTGTTCCATGGAATATGGAGAAACAAGGAAATAACAATTAAATATATGAAACAATGATATAATATGTGGACCTGTACATTTTCTATTGGACATTTATTAGTAGGATCTGTGTTCTAAAATTATAAAATATTTTCGTGAAGTCAGACTGAGAAAACAGTGAGGAACAAGAGGCATCAGGGATCAAGCTTTTGCACAAAGAGCAAAGATTTTTTGTTACTGGTATAGCAAGTGAATTCACTTCTCAATCACCCTCAGTAGCAGCTGGGTCTGCTCTGCCTGGGGCAGGTGAGAGGGAGATGTTTAAGGAATGGCAGCAGCATTGGCCACTGTATTTAAACAAAATTTGTGCTGAATTATACCAAAGAGGAATGTTAAAAATACACAATAGAAAATGTTCTTTGGCTTTAGTCCTGACTTCCCTCCACAGCTTCTGCATGGTGTGGGTGCTTTAGGAATGTCAAATTAAACACATTGTTAATTCCTCTTCAATTTTAGCGTGACTGAATGCAAGAAAGGAGAAAAACTCCCCCAAAGGAAACATTTAACCTGTTCTTTTCAGGAAGTAAAAGACAGATCTCTCACCTTGGGCTTTAGTTCAGCCAGTGCCACAGCCCTTCAGTGGGCCTGAATGTTTTCTGTTCCTAAACAGACTTATCTACTAAGATTGACCTTACTTGAGGGGTTAGGAATTTTTATTGATTTTTTTATGTGTCATTGATCTTGGTATAGAACATGATTCCAAAGATCTTGTAATAAGGAGAGGATGAAACCTGGTCCCCACAGAACCACCTGAGAGGCACAGGGTGGGATTGTTGGGGTGTCTGTGCAGGGCCAGGGGCTGGACTCCGTGATCCTGGTGGGTCTCTCCCAGCTCAGGCTGCTGTGTAATTCCATGAAAACTGATGAGTGACCATAAACTGACCCACCACAATCAGCCACCTGGCACCAGAGGGCACAGATCAGTCATGTCTGATTTTAGGATCCGAGCTCTATTATTCCAGTTGAAGGGAAAAGCCTCTCAGGTGGGGTGAGAGCAACCCCTGCCTCACCACCTGGTGTTCTCAGAGAAAGGAAGAGAGGAACAGAGGCGTGCACAGGTTTTAGTTTCATCTCAAGGACATCTTTATTGGACCCTGCAGTCAGCTCTGCTTGGACAAAGAGACCTAAAGGTCACACCTCCATGGAAAAGGGTATTGATGCTTGGAAAATATCTGGAAGCAGGAATAGGGGAAAAAACCCACCTCCTTGTCATCCCTGCACACCTGTTTTTTGGCAGGGGAGAAGAGAAAGGTGTTCCACCCCAGAATCAGAGAAACCGTAAGGCTGGGAAAGCCCTCTCAGAGCACTGAGGGCAATCATTAACCCAGCACTAACCTGAGCCCTAAAATGGGTGAGTGGGACACAGCAAATCCTGGCAGAGTCCCTAAATCCAACTGGCTGCGGTTCTTCCCTCCTGTGCAGAAGTGGAGATGCTCCATGCTGAACTGGAGCATGATTCCACACTTCTAGCTGGACAGTTGCTGGAGTTTGATAAAGAACAGATTGCAAGATCCAACTAAATGTTTCTTTTGACAAAAAAACCCAACAAACAAACAAACAAACAAAACAAAACAAACAACAAAAAAACCCAACAAAAACAAACACACTAGATTTTTTAATAAAGTCTTTTCAGGGAGCCTGAACACAACATAAACAAGGGACAAATTGAAGGAGGCAATGAAATCACAGAGAAAATTAACAAACTTTTTACTTCCTGTTTGTTACTGTCAGCATTCATCAGACCAAAATTTCTCTGCACATCCTCAGAATCAAACATGTTGCCTCTGCTTTTAAAAGGAAAATGTTTTATGAGTTAAATGCATACAATTGTTTTTTTTTTTTATTCGGGGAGTTTCCTTGTGATCGATGATGCTTCAAGTCATCCTTTTACTTTTTATTTCAGTGTTATTTTAGGTGTTTTCGAAAATATCTTTAAGAGGAGGCAAATGAACACAGCTCCTGTTAAGACCTTTTGTTTGTAGGGTTTAATCTTTGGTTAATGACTTTCAAACTTCGTGGGTAGGACCGGTCTGGCTGCACAAAGACATTTCTGAGGGTAGATGGCAGCAGAGGAATTGCAAACACATATTTCCGAGTACCCAGTGTAGGAAATTCCTCCCATCTGCCAAAAGCTGGCTACTTTGATGGAAAAGTACAAAGCCCTGAACCTTGCTAAGCACTGGAATTTGATTGTTTAGAAATATTAGAAGGCTGGGGCTTAACAGCTCTGTAAGTATGGTGTGTTTTGATGCTGTCCATCAATCCTGGTTTCCCTAGCTGAGCTCCAAGCAGTTGGTGCTGTGTATTTTATTTAAGAAAGCACAGCATCAATCCAGTGGTGAACAGGACCGGCATAATTTCGGTGCTGCCCTCACAGAGCCATCGATTGGGTGCTGCTGGGAGCTCAGCCTGCTCTTCTGAGGGCTCCTTTCAGATAAATCCCTGCCCCTTCCCTGCAGGAATGCCCTGCATTGTTATGCTGTGTCACTCACCTGGAGAGGATCCGAGTCGTGACAAAGGCACAACTGGGAAGGATCCAAGGAAATCCAAGATGTGACAAAGTGGTCATTGAGTGCAAAGTTTATGATATATTTAAGGGCAGGCAATAGCTGAAATGAGGTTTCAAAAGTGTTGACCATTCATATATAGTGTGTAGCACAACACCTCAGTTGCAAGTAAGCAAGCTAAAAAATAAAAAAAATAAAAAAAATAAAAATTAATAAACTCCCATGATCTTCCTTCCTCCAACAATGGTTCCTTTTTGTGTGGAGTTTATAGGGATGTGTCTGAATAGCTCCAAGTCTTCATTCCAACAAAAGCACCTGCCCAGGAGCCAGTGCCCCTCCTGCTCACTCTGACTTGCTGGATCCCTCTGAATTGCTTTAATGTGTCTCCTTTCATCTGAACTTAGCCAAATAATTCGCAAACTTTGCTACCTTGCTGCTCCTCCCCTCATGAAAAAAAAATTAAGTCTGTACATTTTTGTCTGAGTATGGAAATTCTGCAGCTCCAAGAGTTCTGTTTTTTCAGCTGATTAAAGTAAATCATTCCTTTCTGCTATTTTACCTCTTCTTGAAAGGCTGTTGAGTTGAGGGTTCCCCAGGGAACTTGACAAAAGGCATTTGAAAATCCAAATAAATTACTTGGACTAATTTTAGCCATTATTTGTTGCTATTCTCAAAGGACACTAAGAGAATAGAGGACTGTGATTCCTCCACGTGGCTTTGCCTTTATGGCAACTCAGGTTTTGCTGAGATTGGGAGTTTTAGGGTACAGGAATGACTTGCCCTATTGTTTTTAGGAAAGTTCATCACTTACTCAAACAACTGGAAGTATTGAGGTGTTTTTACTTCATTAAAAGGCCTTGGGTCACAAGTCATAGTTCTACTAATTCTGCTTGTGCTGATTAATGCTGATTAAGAGGGCAGATTCAGATTTAGATTATTAGGAGGAATTGCTCCCTGTGAGGGTGGGGAGGCCCTGGCACAGGGTGCCCAGAGAAGCTGTGGCTGCCCCTGGAGCCCTGGCAGTGCCCAAGGCCAGGCTGGACAGGGCTCAGAGCAACCTGGGACAGTGGAAGGTGTCCCTGCCCATGGCAAGAGGTGGAATGAAATGAGCTTTGAGGTCTTTTTTCAGCTAAAACCATTCCATGATTCTATGATTTTTCTGCTAGCTCCCAGCAACCAGAATTATAGTTTATGTGTCAGTTTTAAGTGTCCTCACAGACTTCTTTTGAAGGCAAGCACAGCACCAAAGTAGTTTCTTATCAGCTGACAATAGGCTGCCAGAACCTGTGCAGCCACCTGAACACACACCACCAGTGTGGCACTGCTGCCAGCTTCTTTGGGTTTTGGTTTTTTTGGGGTTTTTTTTTTGCAGTCTTGAGACTTCCAGCACTCCAGGGAATCTGAGGAAAACAGCAGGAGCAATTAGGAAATCGTTGCACACCACAATGATTTCCTAATGCTTGCTGTTTCCCCTCCCAGCTGTGGTGGCTGTGCCTTTCTGTCTGACTGGCTTCGCTTCCCAGGCCCTGTGAGCTCCCTCAGTGGTCATTCCAACCTGGGCTATGCTGCAGGGCTGGGATCATGGAACAACAGGGATTCCACAGCCACCCCTCTTGGATTTATTGTTTTAGCAGGACATGCTCTGAGTGTAATGAGAAGACCCTCTCACTTGAGCACAATCTTTTTCATTTCCCTTAAAACACAAGAACCAATTGTCCAAGCATTTAATGTTTATTTACATCCTACTTAAAGCAATGAAAACAACTCTTGAAATTGTTCTCTGTTAGCTTTGAGGTCAGTCTACCATGCAAGAAGCACTAAAAATGCCCACTGTGACCTGAGAAAAAAAACACATTTGTTTTGTGCTGACAGTCTTCAGGAAGGAAGATCTTTGGGGCACTCACATTGAGCCCTAGAAGAAAAACTAGACGAAGCTGATCCTAGAAAAACAGGAATGATTTTTTCATTTTTCTTTAACTGTTACATTTTTTCTCTGAAGGGGTGACTGACTTTAACTGCGCCATTTTATCCCTGTGGATTCTTATTCAGCCATTTAAGGAGAAAAACAGTGATTAGGGAGACATCCTTCCCTGTGAGGATTGTGAGGCCCTGGCACAGGGTGCCCAGAGAAGCTGTGGCTGCCCCTGGATCCCTGGAAGTGTCCAAGGCCAGATTGGACATTGGGTCTTGGAGCAGCCTGGGACAGTGGAAGGTGTCCCTGCCCTTGGCAGGGGATGGGGTGAGATGGACTTCAAGATTCCTTCCAAGCCAAACCGTTCTGTGGTTTTGTGATTCAATGATTTCCCTTTGAGAGCCCCATAATGTTGGGAATTTCAGACTAGAGCATATCCCATGTATCTAAGAACTATAATCCTACAGCTTTATGTTGACCTCGTTAACCCAGGACACTTTCTCCACTGCTCCCTGCCCTGAGCTGTTTTGGGTCTCTTATGGAGCTTGAGTCAAGTTTCAAGGCCCTGTTTGTAGGCATTGCAGGAAATGTATGGGCGTGGCAATAAAAATTTTAACCCTCTTTCAATCTGTTGTTTTCAGTGCTTCTCTTCTAAAAAATAAAACTTGTGTTAGAAAGAATTGCCCTGATGGTGGGCAGTGAATGTTTTCAGTGTCTCTGCTCATCAGAGGGGCATGGATTGGGTTGAATTTGTCTTTCATGGAAGGTTTCTCACCTTTTGGCTTCTGTTCTTTCCCCAGTGCTGAAGGCTGGACTCCTCCCTCTCAGCATGGCAGTGGTTTTTCCTCACTTAGCAGCAGATTCCCCAATCCACAGGGTGGGATCTGGTCATTAGATAGGACAAACCCCGATGTTCCAACTTGGCAAGCACTGGGCATTTGCTGAGCTGCCTCTCCTTGTAGACAATGGGTGTTCCTTGGAGGAAACTGCACCATCCTCATGCATGGCCTTGTTTTGCTGAGTTAGGAAACTTTTTATGCATTTCTCATCTCATTTACGGAAGTTCCAGGCTACTCTTGTTGCCTAATTAATACACTGCTCAGAAGTTAATTAAAGTGTGAAGTGTATTGATGAGGGGTGACATTCATCTTTCATAGAGCAACTGTGGTGCAGATCAGTGACAGCCAAAAATATCCTGGAACAATAGAAATTATGTCATCTGTTGTGCTGAAGGCTAATGGAAAAGCTGAGGCTAAGCCTTGAAAGGCAATAAATGAGCCAATACATGTACATAAAGATGCTTCAGTCCTCAGAGTTTCACTATCATTAAATAAATTATTTTTCCCTTCTGGGGATTTGTATTGGAGTAATCTCAGGCGATGTGTTGGGTTATGGAAAAAGACAATCCTCCAGTTTGTTCACAAACTTAAATAGGAAATCTCTTTTGTTCCATTTTCAAATGTAAATATAAACCACTTTGACATTATCAAATTTCTAGAACATGAGGCTATGGAAATTTTGAACAAGGCACCTCTTGTCAGCACTGTATTGGATGTGATTCAACTTGAAGTTGAGTTTTTAAACATTCCTTTTTACATTTTTGTCAGTGACCTGTATCTTACAGGGGAGTTTCTCTAATATCACCCTGAATTATGATCACAGCCCTCTTACCCCCATGTGAGCATCTCTCACTGCTGAAGTTTGGTTGCAGAATTATGAAAACATTACATAGATTTAAAAAAACCCCAACTTGTCCTCTGCTGATATAAAAGAAGTTGCTAATTTTCATCCACAGGTCCTGTTTTGGAAATGTCAAGTGTTTTGTTCACACCTAATTAACATCCATTGATTCTCAAACCTATTAAAAGTCTTGCTTCAGCACAATGAAGACATTGTTCCCCCACAGAGGATGGCATTTGCACTTCAAAGAGGAAAAATATTGACACTGAGGTTTAGAGAATATTCCACATGGGCTCTTCTCCATTCTTTTTCTTATTTTAATATTTTGTACATTTCTGCACTTTTTTGCATGTGGTGCTTCATGACTTTGGACAAGCTCAGAGTGAAGCTAAGGTGTGCCAAACTATTCAAAAGGTTGGAAAATGTATTTCAGTGCGGTTTTTTGTTTGTTTCTTTGTTTTGGCTTGGTTTGTTTTGGTTTAGTAAGATGTATTTCAGTGACATTTTCTTTAGAAAAGAATTGTAATTAAAGAAAATAATTTAAAAAAAGTTATGGGCTCATACCAGTTCAGAGCAATTAGGCGAGGTAATTAGAAGCATGATGAAAGGGCTGCATGGGAAAAGGAATTTAAACCCTCGTTGAACTGTTACATCAAAAAATGAATAAGAAAAAATAGTAAATTAAAAGTAGGGCTTATAGCTGGTGGGCAAAAAATAAAGCCAATTATTCTCGAAAAAAGGAGTGCCAGCTTGTTTATCTGGAGCTGCTTTCCATCCATGTAATGACGTGCCTGAGAAAGGTTCTTGGGCCTACAGGAGCATTGGAGAGGGAATTTGGAGTTGTTTAGCCTGGAGAAAAAGAGGCTGCTAGGGGACCTTCTGGCTCTGCACAACTCCCTGACAGGAGGGGCAGTGAGGGGGGTTGGGCTCTGCTCCCAGGGAACAGGGACAGGAGGAGAGGGAACGGCCTCAGGCTGGGCCAGGGGAGGTTCAGCTTGGACAGCAGGAGGAATTTTTACCTGGAAAGGGTGATCAGGCCTTGGCAGGGGCTGCCCAGGGAGGTGTTGGAGTCCCCATCCCTGGAGGTGTCCAAGGAAGGTCTGGGTGTGGCACTCAGTGCTCTGGGCTGGGGACAAGGTGGGGCATTGGGCAGAGCTTGGACTTGGTGGTCTGGGAAGGTTTTCCCAACCTTAAAGATTCTGGGATTCTGTGGACAAGAGCCTGGAGTGTCGAGACAAGGGAAAATGGCTTCAGACTGCCAGAGGGTTAGTTCAGACGGGCTATTGGGAAGGAATTGTTCCCTGTGAGGGAGGGGAGGCCCTGGCACAGGGTGCCCAGAGAAGCTGTGGCTGCCCCTGGATCCCTGGAAGTGCCCAAGGTCAGGTTGGACGGGGCTTGGAGCCACGTGGGATAGTGGAAGTTGTGTTGGGACGAGATGGGCTTTAATGATCCTTCCATCCCAAACCATTCCATAATTCTATGAATGTCAAAGTAGAAAACTCACTGCCAGTTTCCCTTCTTGATCCCAACTCACTGGTGTTATTCTGCCAGAAGGGAAACACCATCAGCCTTTCCCAGGACCCCTTCCCAGGTGGATGAAGAGCACAATTTCCCAAAACAACAGCATCATATAAAGCTAAACAATTTTGAGGCTGGCTGAAAAAGCTGGAAACTGAATTTCCAAGTGGATATATTGAAATGCATGAAAGGAGCATGGAAATGAACCTGAAGTTTGTTTTTTTTTTTTTTTTTTTTTTTTTTTACCAACAATTATTATTTTCTTTTCCAGGGAAATATTTCCATGAGCATGCACAGTGCATTAAGAACCAAAAGATGAGCCCTTTGGAATTCAAAGGACTTATGTCCTCAAAACCTCCCTCTGTGAAGAAAGCATGGAAAAGGCCACAGTGTGAGGGAGCCCCAAAAATTGTCACAGCCAGGAGAAAGGATCCCTACGTCTACACCTCCCCCTGGAGCTGTGGAGGCATTGCGACATCACCTCTGCCATGGGACTTGTCACCACTGTGGTGATGTGAGATTGATTTGTTACTGGTGTGTTTGATTAGTGCTGCCCTAGAAGCAGCCAACAGACATGAGCTGTCAGTCTCCTCGGGTTCATCAGTGGTTAATTAATAATCAGATCCACTTTTATCCCTACACCATAAGAGAGCCTGAAAGCAAAAGGCATTTCAGACTACTGATTTAATGAGGGGACATCGCTTTCTCTTAATGATCGCAAATGGGCAGAATATTTAAATCAAGAACTCTAATAAAAGTCCCCCCTTTGTAACAACACCACCAAATGGCAACAAATGTTGCCCTGGTAATCAACTCATGGGTAACACAGCAATAAAGCAGCTTAATTGTGCCCTGAGTATTGCCATCCATCTCCAGGCCAGAGAGCACCTTTATGACAGACTAATCTGCACTCCAGATCACCCGGACAAGGAGCTCGCAGAGTAATTCCGCTGTCAAGCATCTCATTTGGTTGGAGATGGAGTAGCTCATTTGGGAGCCTGGGAAGCTCTGCTGAGCTCCAGCAATTTCCAGGACCAGAAAACTTCCAGGACAGACTAAATGCAGTCCAGGTGAGGCTTTGCTTCATCCTCACATGTGGCTGTGCAGCGGAAAGCTCTGCCCACTTCCATTCCTGAGCACATGGATGGAAACCAGGTTTGAATCCCACAGAAATAATGTCTATGCCCATGGCAGGAACCGATATTCATACAAGGGAATTTTTAAAGCAAGATAAAGCTCTTTGTCAATAAGATTATAGTGTAGCATAGAGGCTGTTTCCCTAAAAGAAGTTATATTTATTTCCCTCATGGAATCCCAGACTGGTTTGGGTTGGGAAGGATCTTAAACCTCATTCATTCCACCCCCTGCCATGAGATGCCTTCCACTACAATGGAGATGGCAACTTCAGTAAAGAAGGAAGGGACTGGGCTCTCTTGGTTTTTTTAATTCCTTATATTTTCCTTTCTTATTCTGTCTTGTCTTGTGTTGTAAGAGTAGTTAAAAGCAAGGATTTAAAACCTTTATTCTAGTTTCCTTTGGCACTTTGATTCTTTCCCATTAATCTCATATTTTAGTGGCATTTAGAGTCATAGTGGAGTATAGCAACTTTAGTGTAATTAAAAACCAATTTAGGAGTCTGACTTGTGTGTTTTAATTTGTGTGGGATTTTTTGGTTTTTGTTGTTTTTTTTTTTTTTTTTTTTTTTAATATATTTTAATTTCTGACCTCCCTCTCTACATATTCTTTCTCTTCTGGGGTAAGTCTAGCTCTGCTCCAGGATTTTGAGAACTAACATAAGGCAGAGATTTTTGTGTATTTTCCAAGGAATACCAACTTTTCTAACCTGTTCTTCATAACACATTCCTCATCACTGACCTGAAGCATCACCTACCCAGCAAGAGCTCTTTCCAAATCCTCTGCATAGACATCCTTGCTGTGACAGTGTGAGAAACCAACAGGCTCCACACTTTACTGAGGTCATCAAACAACCATTAAATCTCAAAGACTCGAACTGCTGCTGACTTCTGATGGGTTTGAACTGGTGGCCTTGGGGCAGAGCTCACTGTCAAGCTCTCTGAGCTATTTCCTGTTTTGTTTTTCTTTGTTTTCTACTTGTTTTCCTACTTAGTGACAAGTCATGAATAAAAGCAAAGATGGGGGGAAAAAATCACAAAAATATGCCAGGAATTACAGAAAAACAGAAGGTAATTTAAGGAGTGTTTTTCTTCCCAGAAGTCAGAAGAAATGATGAGAAACTAAATGCTCTGAGCTATCCAGCTTCTAAATGATTGATACTTTCTCCAGCACCCTCCTGAAGAGACGGTAGAAGTGGTAGAAGGTGATTTAAGATAACTTTGTTCTTCTCATGGGAAATCAAAATCTTTTTCATAAAGATTCTGCTCCACTTCCTTTGATACTCTGCTGTGAACAAACATCCACCTGGCACAAGTTTGCATTTGGAGTGAAATCAGCAGAACTGAGTGGTAAAAATAAGTTGGAAATATTATTTTATTATTGTCATTATTATTTTAATATCATGGCTATCATTATTATAGTTATTAATGCTATTAATTATTTTATTTATTCCTTTACTCTAGGGTCATAAATACTACCCTAATGATTATGGTATTGAATGTAGTTCTTGGATAGAATTTCATGTTGGCATCATTTTGGTCTGAATATCATTATTTATCAGCGATTTCCCTGGCGCATGGAGGGATGACTGCAGGGAGAGCTCCAGGCTCTTCATCCAGCCCTTGGCCAACAACTCTGCCTCCCTAGAAGAGCCTTGAGCTCCTGCCCAGCTGTATTTCTTTAGTTTCTTGTGCTGGAGCTGGGGAATTCAGCATTCCAAGGGGTTCTTTCAAATTTCCAGAAGGTGAAACAACAGCTGCAAAAAAAATCAAATCAAAACAAAACAAAACAAAACAAACCCAAACAAACAAACAAAAAAACCCAACAAAACTTAAATCAACCAAAACAAAAAAAACCCACCAAACCTCTTTTCTGAAACAGTTATACCAAATTCCCTCCAACAGAAGCTGATTCCTGAGGCAACCTGAGAAGCTGCACACCAGGACACAGAGATGAGGGAACAGGATGAATTTCTCATTTATGCTTCCTCTTCATCCTCCCACTGTCTCCATCCATGATTTTGCATTTCCTTCCATCTCCTCAGGGATTCCAGATGAAATCCTGACACCACTGACCCTGAGGGTTCTGGGATGGTGCAAAACATCCTCAGTCCTCCTCAGGGTAGATAGCAAAGGTTGTGTCAGGAGCTGCTTTGGCTGGATCAGTTCACAGGATAGATTTATTCATTACTCTCAGCCAAAACCTCAATGTAAGCATTGAAAACCTTGGTTTGTGTAGCCTTCAACCCTAGGAGCTGGAGTTCTTTAACATTTCCACAGTTTTTTTCTTTTTGTGATGGAATAAAGTCAGATCTCAGCAGCCTGCCTGGTTTCTGTTAAAATTTAGATCTATTGGCAAAGGACACATTCACCTCTTGTCTCTTAAACTTCCCCTCTGTGACTTATAGGATGTTAATTTTTAACTACCCTGCTGAGCAGCGCCATTCATAATAAATATGATATGGAATAAATGCATTACAATTTATTTTTACTGGCATGTGAAATTACGCTTTTATAGCTCCAGTTGCTCCCGCACCATGAAAGAAAACTAAATTTCCAATGAAGGTACTTACTTAAGGCTGTAACATTTTCTCTACATGGCAGATGTTTCCTCTTGCCTGGATACTCCTTTGTTTAATTACAGTTGCAGTGATTTTTAAATATAGGTTTGAGTCACTTTGCAGCTACTTTGCTGCTTCTGCTGCAAGAGGGGCTTTCCAAGAGTTAAATTCAGTTTCAATATATTCCAAAGTTGACAACATTTAAAGGAAAGTTCCATTCCAGGAAGTAAGATACACAGTTTCACGTCCAATGTTTTTGTCTTCTTTGACACAAATGGTACAGAACTCAATTCTAGGCCACTCTCAGGTGAGCTGGGTCATAACTTTGTTTATATTCAGCTGATCCTGCTCTCTGCTCATTAGACTGAGATGTTATGACAAGTTGTTGTAAGTCTGTGTTTGCTCATCTTGAAAAAGAGAAATGAGAGTCTGAGAGTGTTGTTAAGTAATTTGAAATCACCCAACCACTTTCGTGCTTGACTGGAAAGAACCAACACTTCCCACTTCAACACGTGCTGTGCATTGATTTAATTTAAGGTGCTGGAATTGGTAGGGAAGGTTGGTTTTGAAGGGGGAAAGACTCTGAACACATCTGGGAGTGCCCACAGGGAGGACATTTGGGAAGGAATGTTCTTTACAACACAAGTAAGGGGTTTTTATCTAAAACTGTGATCACACAGTGCAGCCCAAGAGCAGAGATCCCAGCACAGTGCTGGGTGAAAGATCCCACTTCAGATTCAAAGGTAAAGTGCAACCAAACAAACAGCAGGGCACAGACCCCAAAATGTTGAATTTCTGCAAGTCTTGGGAAAGTCAGTAACAGTGAAAGACCTCTGAGTGAGAGGCACTGTGTGACCTCAGCCCCTTTCAGCTCCCAAAAATGCAGCCACAGAGAAGTTGTGCAGCCCAGGCTATAGAACAGCCTCTTTAGGTGCTTGTACTGTCTGTGTTTCAACATATAAGCCAGCTTCTCCAATGATTTAAGTTAATTCAGCCTTTTTGGTCACCCTAGGAACTCCTGTATCCTGGGAGGTTTTTACAGGAGGGTGTCGTTGCTCAGGGAAGCTGCTGAGTTCTTGGAAATATGGCTTTCAGCAATCTTAAAACCCTGGCCACAGGGTCTGGGCGCACAAATGATAAATCAAATGTAAGCCTTGGTGGCTCATCACCATAACTGCCCACAATGTGCTGTATAAAGTCCAGGGATCTCTTTCTGTTGAGTCCACTGAGGAATAAGTTGATAAATTAAAGTTGTTACTGTCCTTTACAAGCTGCCTTTAGGTTGGGAATTGTGCAGGAGGGCAGAATCAGGGTCTCTGTTCAAATGTGGATAATGTCCAGGTCAGTCCCATCCAGTGCTGATGCCTTATCTCAGCCCCACGCACTTGTGAGTCACTGACATTTCTTTGCACAGATAAATCAATTTTTCAAGGACATCCCCTGAGCTGAGGAAGGCACCACACCAACATCACTTTCACAGAAGGTAACTTTATGTCTCTCTGCAGTTTAATCTGAAGCACGACAGAATGTGGCAGCCTAAGGACATCCTGTCCAGCCCACGGAGTCCTTCCAAGGAAGGAATTCTCTGCTGATCAGTGGTTGTTAAAGCAGGGGGTTAACAGAGATTTGTCACTTTGAGAGGTGTGTGTGTGCCAATGTGTGTTTTTTCATTACTGGTCACCCTTTCTAAATCATGTTAGAGAGGAAAAACCAGGCCTTCCTGCCAAGATGTGACGAAGTGTCAGGTAAGGAATTTGCAAAAAGGAATTCTGAGAGTGAGTGCACCTCCATTGCTTCCTAGAGCAGAGAGTTATCCAGTGCAGCAGCAGGACAGCTGGCCTGACGTATCTGGATTCGGGATCTAGGAACAATTTCACTCCAAATGGCAGAATGATGGCATCCATTTCATCACACACAACCAGTTTCTTGTTTGTTTGTTTGTTTGTTTGTTTGTCTGTTTGTTTTTAATAGCTTAGAGAATTCCAAGGCTTTTGCCTATCCTTTTTTATCTATCTTTTAACTTTTCCTTTTCCATTTCCTTTCCCCCTTTTCCATTTCCTTTTCCTTCCTCCCACCTCTTTCTTTTCCTTTCTCTACCCCTTTCTCTTTTTATTTTCTCTCCTTTTTTTTCTTGTGGTTGACATAGATTTCTTTTTATCACATATGGTCAAAGAGAAAGTCTCTTGATAATCTTCCAAAAATATTAATAATTTTTTAGATTTTGCTATGTGTCCAAGACCTATTAACTTCACACTGAAATTCAAAGAATCCCAGAATACTGAATGGTTTGGGTTGGAGGGACCCTTAAGCCCATCCAGTGCCACCCCTGCCATGGACAGGGACACCTCCCACTGCACCAGGTTGCTCCAAGCCCTGTCCAGCCTGGCCTTGGACACTGCCAGGGATCCAGGGGCAGCCACAGCTTCTCTGGGCACCCTGGGCCAGGGCCTGCCCACCCTCACAGGGAACAATTCCTTTCTAATTTCTTCCTAATCCCATAGCTAATTGGTATAGGATTTTTTCTTTGAATACTTTTCCTTGGAAATGTTGGCATCTTGGATGTTTGGTGTGAAACCCTCTGCATTCATTACTGATGCATTGTCTGGTCTTTCATAAAATTCAATGATTTAGCAGAGAATCAGCAGCATTTTGCAGAAATACCCCAGACCCAAACCAAGAGCTGTCTCAGCTCTGAGTGCAGGGAGGTTGCCCACAGCCTACTCAGAGTATGTGCAAACAGACATAATCATGAGAAAAGAAAAGTCAAATTAGGAGAATTTGCTATGACAAGTCTGTCCTGCTTCACAAATATACTGAATAAACGGCATCATCTTTATTTTAATTGTGCATATGCCTGAAGCAATGAGGCAGCCACGTGCAAGACAAGCTGCATGTTTTAACTTTAACCCAAAGTGCCATTTCTTCGTGGAGGTTTGAAAGTTGTGCTGCAATTCAGTTCAGAAAGAATTGTTACATTCGGCTGTCTCTGGTTACTGCAGGTTTCAGCTGCCCCTTGGGTGCACGGTCAGAAGGTCACGGCTGTTTGTCACAGCAGATTTAGATACCTGCAAAATAATTGCAGCCACCCAACACCGAGCTTGTCACACTGAGGCTGTCATTTCCTGCCTTATTTTGGGAATTTTTGCTGTGTGTTCTATGAGGTTTAGCCAGAGCCACATCAGCCCAGTGCTTCCTTCTATCTCCAAATGCTGGCAAGGGGGCCTGCCCACCCTCCTTTGTGCCTGCCCACTTACTGTGGAAAAACCACTTTCCAAGAGCTGCCACATCAATACTTAAATCACTTGGTGGGGATTTCAGGCTGAAATAATTATCATGTTCTTTGAAGACAACAACTTTATCCACCTCTAGTTCTGAGGTGAGAAAAGTCACTGCAGAGGAGTTGCAGGATGGGCCGGTGGCAGGGGTGGGACTGCGCAGCTTCCATGCAAGAGGTCTTTCCCAACCTTGATGACTCCATGATAAGAAAGATTATCTCTTTCCCATGTTTTTCAGTGTCATTGCCACTTACTGAGCCTCTGGGCTCACCACTGCAGAATCCTGCCCAATAATCTCCTTTTTTTTGTCCTCTCTTGGAGGCTAAAAGAGCCAAGGGAACAGCAACTCCATCCCACAGGAGCAGATGGCTGGAGCTGAGTCACCAGGAATCCACGACAAAATCTGCTTTGGTGGTTTCTGAGGTGGATGTCTCTGCCAGTTTTGACATTCCAGAGTTGTTGTACCAGGTGAGAATTAAATAAAGGGTTTGTTCAGCAGTTTTTACTCGGCTGGAATCCCCCAACCAGTGCATCATGAGCTCAGTAGAGGCCTAATACCTTCTAATAAGATGCTTTTTCATTCTGCTGGATTAACAGCAGTCAGTCAGAGAAAACTATTGAATTTTATTTGGCTACAATAAGCCCAAAAGGCAACACTTCAATATCTCTGATCCTCCAAGGGCCCCTTTCTCATTTACAGTAAGTCCTAACATATTGCTGGAACTGACCTAACTGCACATAGATATTTTAGGGGGTCTTTGGGGATTCTTCAGGGAGGAAAATTAAAATTCCTGAGGATAGGGAATGGAGAGAAGCCTCACACTCTTTAGAGATGGGTGAGGAAAATAAGAAAACAGATGTTTTTGACCTCCCCAGTCTGGGTCTCCATGGTCATTACATTTTTGTAGCTGTAGCTGCATTATAGAAAACAGCCTTACCTAAAAATGATACCAACAAAAGAGGATCCCTCCCCTGAGTCCTGTAGTTCCTGCATTCACTCAGTGCTCGTACGTGTTATTAAATGCATATGGTGTATTCTCTAGGAGAATGTAGTAATATAATCAGAAAAAAATTGTGCTCCCCCCAAAAAAAGAGAAAAACTATGAGCAGACGTCAAAAAGGATGCGATTTAAAGGAAACAGAGTGAGATTGGAGCTGCTGGATTGGCAAATAAGCAAACAGGAAGGAAAGGAAAACAGCTCTGGAAGCAGTCAGTGCTCAGCAGGAACTACAAGGAGTGATGCTCTGCCAACTCCAGCCACACTTTCTTTACAATATCTACAGTGATTGCAGGGAGGGGAAAAACTTACAAATTAGCGCATTGGAAAAAAAATTAATTATAAATTACTAATAAAAACTCATGTGACTATGAGCATATAGAAATGAGATCTCTTAGTATCAGTTAAAACAATCAACTGATTTACAATCAAACTGATTAAATTTATTTCCTCTTGATTATACAATATATATCATGTATATGTATTATACAGCTATTTATTATCTTATTATACCAACCAAAAGTTTGCAATAATGCAAACCATTCAGAGAATAATCAAACTGCACTTGTGAAGGGCTAGCACAACAATTCACCTGGCTTTAAAATTTCAGTTTAGGTAATTGGACTGAACTTTGCATTGATTCTATGTGAGGAACCCTGGGCCCCTGCCAGTGTTACTCAGTGGGTCTGACTGGCTTGATGGAAATACACTGGAATTATTGTCTGGGATTAATTATTCCCTGGTATTATAATGATATTGGTGATTTTCTTTGCTGCTTATGATGGCATCAGCAGCTGCCTTTTCAGATCAAGCCGCCTCTTCATCCTGGCAGTGTCCAGGGCCAGGTTGGACAGGGCTTGGAGCAACGTGGGATAGTGGAAGGTGTTCCTGCCCATGGCAGGGAGTGGCACTGGATAGGCTCTAAGGTCACTTCCAACCCAAACGATTCCAGGTTTCCATTAAAAGAGTCCTTTTGGTGTGGCTGTTCTAAATAACTTTTATATGGCTGATGAATTTTCCCATCATAACTGGAAGCAGCAAAAATCTGGGGGAACTAGGGAGGAAGGGAGGGGTTGTTTTGATTCTTTGGTTGGTTGTTCCCCCCTTAAAGGGAGAAAAAAAGGTACTTTTCAATTTCATATTATGAATATTTTTACATATTAAAAAGGCCACATGTTAAAAAAATAAATATTATATTCAGTTGCCACTGCAGCAGCTGTGAGAAGTGAGGCAGTGCAGCTGCAGGGCTGCACAGCTACCTCAGGGAGCTTTCCACCAGCTCCTTGGCATGTCCTGGTGGGAGGCTCAGCCTGCAGCCCAGATCCAGTGTGGCCTGATTTATCCAGCCATGGAAAAAGTGCCAGAGGTCTGTCCTGGAGGCTGTCACCTTACAGAAAGCAAGAGAGCAGGTGGCTATTTTTGGGATATGGTTTAAGGACATGGTGGGACTCGGTCAGAGGTTGGGCCTGCTGATCTTGCGTGTTGTTTCCAGCCTTAATTATTCTGTGGTAAACGACTGAGCAAGGGAAAGGAGTATTCTGAGGTACTGAAAAGTGAGGAGAGAAGAGGGAAGGGGAGGGAGGAGAGGAGAAGAGAAGAGAAAAGAGAAGTCAAGTCTCAGGTTCCCAACTTGTGTCTCACAAAGTATTTTTGCCTGTAGGTCTTGCAGTCCTGTATAAATAGCAACTCAGTTCTAATTTGAAATGATCAACTGTGTTACACTTATCCTGTTAGAAAAAGGTAAATACAGCCCGTCTTTAAATATCAAACAGTCCCAAAACCACCAGGACACTCTTTTCAACATTCTGCTTTGCAATTGATGTTTGCTGAGCAGGTGGTATTAAGGCATTTAAATATCAGTCCACAGGGCTTTTTTTGTAAATTTGGAAAAAAAAATAGAAGTGCAGAACAACACTTCCTTTCAGCATAATAACTTTATGGAAGGTTTAATTGGTTCTCCAGACACCTTTCTTATTTCCACAACCTTTCAGTTCTTCACACAAACACGATCCAGGCATTATTTTTAAAGCTCTATCAAAATGAAGTAAAATGAAAAATCAGCAATTCACTACTTCATGACCATTTAAAAAGTGCTTTTAATGTCTTAACAGAAAGAGAAGTGTCTGGGGAAATATACAGCTGTTTTATAATAGAGAAAACCGAGTGTTTGGGAAGAAAAAATGTTTTGTGCTATTTACCATGATGTTTTTAAAAGTCTTCAAATAGTGATTGGTGAAGAGTGATTTTAGGAAAGTGTGACTACTCCTTGCTGGAGATAAATTAACAGGCTTCATATTAATGCTAAAAGTTCTTTTTTGGAAAAAGAAAACAACCTTTTTCAATTTGCACTTTAGAAACTTTTTCCCTGTGTTGTTTGTTCTGCTGAAAGAAAAGCAGGAGCTCCAGTGAGAATGAGATTTAAACATTAGCTCTCCCAGCCCATGACTGTCTTCCAAAACTCAGGTTTCTGGCTCTAGAGTCAAGAAAAAAAATTAGGGACTTCATGGGTAAATTTACAGTATTATGGTCCAAGTGGCTTTTATAGAGCTGTCTTGTACTTGAGAGATGTGTGCACTTCTCCAAGGGAGTAGAGGAAATCCAGTAAGGATTGAAATTATTAATATTATGTGAGGCACACAAGAAAAACAATTCAGCCATCAATGCTGAGCTCCAAAATATTACTCCATTAGAAGTTATAATGTGTATGCTTATGAAATCCTCACATCCATTTTTTCACAAATGACAGGAAAAAGCAAACAACATTAGGAATTTTTAGGAAAGGAGCAGATGAGGAAAAACTTCCCAAAAGATGTAATTGCTGCACTGTGTGTAACTGCATTGTCCCTGCACTTCAATTATTATATGGTGTTTTGATCCCCTGCCTCAAAATAAAAAAAAAAGGAAGAGAGCTGGAAAAGGAACACAGGAGGGCAGAAAAGATCATCAAAGGCAGGGAATGACATTCCAGGCTCAGGGTAGAGGGTTGAATTAAGATTTCTAAATCACAAGTGGGATAGAGAACATGAATATAGGACCATAATTCACTGCCTGTCCCCTTGATACCAGAACTGTACTAATGAAAATGTCTGAGGTTCAGGGAAAAGAAACAAACATCTCCCCAAAAGTCTGCATTTTTCCATTTAAAAAATCTAAAATTACTGCAGGAGGTGTTTTCTCTCATGTCAGAAATGAGAGGCTGTTTGGATCTGTGTGTTTAGCAGGCATTGCTGCTGCCATCAGTGTCACCTGCTGGTCTCTAAAACCCTCACCCTAATGCCAAAAAAACAATTACTGGACAAATAAAATCAAGAAAAGAGGCAGCTTGATTAACAGCAAAGAATATCCCTGGCACCATGAGGAGATGCAATATAATATTCATGGATTTAATATTGTGGAGTAATTCAGGTAACTGATAGTTAGGAAAAGAGAAGCAGGTTACAAAGCACATATTATAAATTAATGATTGATTCTACCTGCCATAAGCACCTAAAGAGATTATTATCTTGGCCCATAAAGGGCCAAAGTAATGGCACAATTAAATCTTGATGGAATAAAACATGTCCTGCCTGTATTCCTGTTTATTTTGTGCTTTTTTTCTGTTTGTGAGTAGAGGAATGATTTGTTGCTCTGGGTTTTATTCATTCTATTCAGGTTTTTTTTGGGATGTGTACTAAAGTTTATGGGCCTTGTCCTGCTGTCATTTTTGCACAGCAATTAATCCCTGTTATCTAACACAGAGCCCTGAGAGTGGCTGGCATCCTTAATGTTCAAGGGAAAGGACATAATTCAGATTTATGGCCAGTGCCCAAGGCCAGGCTGGACAGGGCTTGGAGCAACCTGGGCTGGTGGAAGTTGTCCTGAGCTATTGTGCTGCAGCTGGCAATTAATATAATTGATGTAATTCCCTTTCATAGGAGATTGTCCCCAGACCTGTGGGATTTATTGAGCCCCAGATATAACTTCTTCCCCTGGGATTATGGAGCAGATGCAGCACAAGTGCTCAGGGCAACTTCCATCAGCCCAGGTTGCTCCAAGCCCTGTCCAGCCTGGCCTTGGGCACTGCCAGGGCTCCAGGGGCAGCCACAGCTTCTCTGGGCACCCTGTGCCAGGGCCTCCCCACCCTCACAGGGAACAACTCCTTCCCAATATCCAATCCCCTCTCTTTCAGTTCGAAGTATTTCCTTTTGTCTTATTACAACACAGCCTTGTAAATAAAACCTACAGTAAACTCATGACATCTGTGACAGTGTCATGGATGTGACAGCCTGGTGTGGGATTGGCAGGCACTTTTACATCTATTAAAAAATAATCTTTGCAGCAAATAAACTCATGGGGAGCAATGGATAAAGGCATGGAAGGAAAGCGAAACCTGCAAATTCCCCAAGGAGACAGCCAACAAGAATCCTGCTACTGCTAAATGGAAGAGCAGGGGATTAGAGAGGAAAGGGCTTTGTGTGAGTGAAGCAAACATGGATTTTAGGCACACTGTGAGGACTAGAAGAGGATACCCATAAGCTTGGCAGTTTATAGATTTCTCTATTTGTTTCACAGTTTGGCTTTTTTCTCATATCTTTTGGCATGGCAGTCACAAACAAGTTAAAAAGTAGATAATATAGAAGTGAGAAAACCACCTGAGGGTGGCTTTGCTTCCAGATCAGGTGTCTTTCCCTGGCCACTGCTGCAGGCAGTGTCCCTTGGAAGTCAGTGTGTGCAGGCATGAGTACCTGCCCATAAAGAATCTCTGAAAGCATTTGAAAACGAACAAAAATACTTTGGCACAGTATCCAATTTTTGTTCACTTCCCATAATGGTTGTTTGCAGGCTCAGCATGTTCCAGAAAGAACACTGTGTTGTGTGCCATGGATTGTTCACCCCAGGGAATGGCTGGAGCTAGGCCAGGGCAGGGTCAGGCTGGAGCTCAGGGAAAGGTTCTTCCCCCAGATGTTTTTGGGGCTCTGCCCAGGCTCCCCAGGGAATGGGCACGGCCCCGAGGCTGCCAGAGCTCCAGGAGGGTTTGGACAGCACTGCCAGGGATGCACAGGGTGGGATTGTTGGGGTGTCTGTGCAGGGCCTGGGGATGGACTGGATCAGCCTTGTGGGTCCCTTCCAGCTCAGGATATTCCATGATTCCCAGATTCTGCTGTTCTAGCACATGTCCAATCTCTCTGCCAGCAGCACAGGGCAGTGAGGGATCAGTGCCACCACAGCTGCCAGCCAGCCCAGCAGTGGCTTTTCCATGTTGTGGCCCGTTTATGAATTTTCTGTACTATTATTCCCTGTTTCACTCTGTTAATCACCTTTACCCCCTTCACATTAGTATGTTCCCACCCCAAGCCCTTCCCCTGCTGAAGTGTATCCATCCCTTCCCCATGCCAATCCTCCCCTCTCTCCACCCACCTTCCAGAAACCCCTATGTCAATCCCTTTACCCCTCCCTGGAACGCCTCTCTCCCCTGTTGTCAATCCTTTCCTTTCCCCACCTCCCTTCTGGAAAGCTCCCTTGCACTCGATGCCCCATAGGGCATTTTAAAGGATTTCCCCCCCTCCTGGTTCCCCAATGGATATGTGTCGTGTCTCTCAAGTGAGAGCTCTGCCCAAGCTCCTCCCATTAGCTTTCTCCTTGTAGCCGCCTCCTTGTAGCCGCTCCTCTTTTTGTCATGGTTTAGAAGAGGCTGCACAGCCTTTTCCCTCCTGAGGATTAAACCTGTCAGAACTCAGTTCGGGAGTGTGTCTCTAGGCTTTGCCTCTGCCTGTGTCTCTTAGCAACAGCCTGCCGTGGGTTAAAGCCTGCTCAGAGTGTGGCTCTGCCCACCACCCGGGACACCTCTTGCACCTGTCCCAGCCAGCACTCAGGCTACCCTGGCCAAGACATTGCCATCTATCCCTGTCACCTGCATCCTTCCCAGCCCGCCCTGGGCTGATGGATGTGTGTGGAGCAGCACCGGGCTCTGGCTCAGGCAGGGCCACACCAACTCCTGTCATTAAAACACGCTTGGAAACGAAAGAGTAACAGTTTTTCCCAATCACAGGGGAAAAAATAATCAAATATTTTGTTAGCTTTCCTTTCCCGTGAGCCTTATGGTGAAGTGGCTTGGTGCCCAGGTGACATATGACAAGTAATATCAACTTTAGCTGCCCCTGAGATAACAGGTAACAAAAACCAGATATCCTTACTTTTGTTTTTATTTTTCCTATTTATTTACAAACATATAAAGGTCTAGCTGAGCCTGAAATCTGCTGGTATTGCTGATTTCTGCTATCAGCCAAGACTTTCATCCCGATTGAAGCATTTTTATTAGGTCTAGGCTGAGGTGGGCAGCTGCCACATGCTCAGTTAATTTGTTTCAGGAGTACCGGAGCCACGTGCTGAAGGATTGAGCCTGCTGTGTACAGTTGAGCACAAACAGGGAGATCTGACTGAAAAAAGTGGTTTAGTAGAGCCCAAGCTGTGTGTAAGAATTGCAAACAGAGCAGCCCTTCACTAAAACATTAAGTCAATGCACTTTGCATTACTAAGGCAGGAGTTACAATGCAGCAGCTCTGCCCTATTCCTCACAGCCTGGGGTCCATCTTGCTCCCAGTGTGAGTTCCTAGGGAGCAGGTGGCAAATGTGCACCAGGAAAGCTCAGGAGGTTTGTAACCACCTCAGCTGAGGATGCCAGCACACAAGAATCCCACCCCTGGAAGTGTCCCAGGCCGGTTTGGAGGCAGCTTGGAGCACCCTGGGATAGTGGGAGGTGTCCCTGCCCATGGCAGGGGTGGCACTGGATGGGCTTTAGGGTCCCTTCCAACCCAAACCATTTTAAGATTAATGACTTTGCTTGGAAAAAATGATTTCTATGCGTTTGTATTGTTACAGTGATTTTACTATGTCAGTTAATGTTCCTACGTAGGAACGTTTTATTATGTTATTATATTCCCATCTCAGGTTGCCATTTTCCTAGAATCAGAGATTTCTTTTTCTATACCAGTTTGCTGATAAATGGCTTTAAAAGAACTAGAAAAAAAAATTCAGAGGTGGGGAACTTTACTAGCATAGCTAATATTGGGGATTTCAATAAGGAGTAAATTCCCTGTGTCTCTTGGTACCTATCCCCCACTTCTTAAGGGAAGATGATGTGAATTTTGGGAAATGCCATGGCAGGGAGCAGTGAGAACTGGCTGCTGTGCAAGGCAGGAATGCCAGAGGGATTGGAAATGCCCTTCCTATCCAGGGCTGCCATCCTGCAGCACACAGGGAAGGGAACAGGGAGGTGTCCTGGCAGTGACATTCAGGAATGACCCCACAGTGTTGGGACAGATCCTGGGCAGAGCTGAGAATCCAAACCTGTGGGAAAGGATCAGCAAAGCAGAAAAAATCCATGTAAGGTGGCTAAGGACAGGCCAAGGACAAAAGCCTCAGCTTAACAGTGGGGTAACAAGATGTTTTCCATGGTAGTTTTCGTAGAAACACGTCCTGAAAATTTTACCCTGATGACTTTAGAGGCAAGCAAAGCATTCCAAGCCTTTGGTCTCTCCAAGACAATGGAACAGACATGGCAGGATGGATTCCTTCTCCATGTGGGAAGTGCTGACAAACAGGAGTGGAAACATAAAACGCTNCCTCTTGCACCTGTCCCAGCCAGCACTCAGGCTACCCTGGCCAAGACATTGCCATCTATCCCTGTCACCTGCATCCTTCCCAGCCCGCCCTGGGCTGATGGATGTGTGTGGAGCAGCACCGGGCTCTGGCTCAGGCAGGGCCACACCAACTCCTGTCATTAAAACACGCTTGGAAACGAAAGAGTAACAGTTTTTCTCAATCACAGGGGAAAAAATAATCAAATATTTTGTTAGCTTTCCTTTCCCGTGAGCCTTATGGTGAAGTGGCTTGGTGCCCAGGTGACATATGACAAGTAATATCAACTTTAGCTGCCCCTGAGATAACAGGTAACAAAAACCAGATATCCTTACTTTTGTTTTTATTTTTCCTATTTATTTACAAACATATAAAGGTCTAGCTGAGCCTGAAATCTGCTGGTATTGCTGATTTCTGCTATCAGCCAAGACTTTCATCCCGATTGAAGCATTTTTATTAGGTCTAGGCTGAGGTGGGCAGCTGCCACATGCTCAGTTAATTTGTTTCAGGAGTACCGGAGCCATGTGCTGAAGGATTGAGCCTGCTGTGTACAGTTGAGCACAAACAGGGAGATCTGACTGAAAAAAGTGGTTTAGTAGAGCCCAAGCTGTGTGTAAGAATTGCAAACAGAGCAGCCCTTCACTAAAACATTAAGTCAATGCACTTTGCATTACTAAGGCAGGAGTTACAATGCAGCAGCTCTGCCCTATTCCTCACAGCCTGGGGTCCATCTTGCTCCCAGTGTGAGTTCCTAGGGAGCAGGTGGCAAATGTGCACCAGGAAAGCTCAGGAGGTTTGTAACCACCTCAGCTGAGGATGCCAGCACACAAGAATCCCACCCCTGGAAGTGTCCCAGGCCGGTTTGGAGGCAGCTTGGAGCACCCTGGGATAGTGGGAGGTGTCCCTGCCCATGGCAGGGGTGGCACTGGATGGGCTTTAGGGTCCCTTCCAACCCAAACCATTTTAAGATTAATGACTTTGCTTGGAAAAAATGATTTCTATGCGTTTGTATTGTTACAGTGATTTTACTATGTCAGTTAATGTTCCTACGTAGGAACGTTTTATTATGTTATTATATTCCCATCTCAGGTTGCCATTTTCCTAGAATCAGAGATTTCTTTTTCTATACCAGTTTGCTGATAAATGGCTTTAAAAGAACTAGAAAAAAAAATTCAGAGGTGGGGAACTTTACTAGCATAGCTAATATTGGGGATTTCAATAAGGAGTAAATTCCCTGTGTCTCTTGGTACCTATCCCCCACTTCTTAAGGGAAGATGATGTGAATTTTGGGAAATGCCATGGCAGGGAGCAGTGAGAACTGGCTGCTGTGCAAGGCAGGAATGCCAGAGGGATTGGAAATGCCCTTCCTATCCAGGGCTGCCATCCTGCAGCACACAGGGAAGGGAACAGGGAGGTGTCCTGGCAGTTACATTCAGGAATGACCCCACAGTGTTGGGACAGATCCTGGGCAGAGCTGAGAATCCAAACCTGTGGGAAAGGATCAGCAAAGCAGAAAAAATCCATGTAAGGTGGCTAAGGACAGGCCAAGGACAAAAGCCTCAGCTTAACAGTGGGGTAACAAGATGTTTTCCATGGTAGTTTTCGTAGAAACACGTCCTGAAAATTTTACCCTGATGACTTTAGAGGCAAGCAAAGCATTCCAAGCCTTTGGTCTCTCCAAGACAATGGAACAGACATGGCAGGATGGATTCCTTCTCCATGTGGGAAGTGCTGACAAACAGGAGTGGAAACATAAAACGCTTTCTCTTTGGGCATTTTCCCATCCAGTCTCATCCTTGGAGTACCTCCTGTTTTTTCCTGTCCTTATCTGCTGGCTGCAGTCAGACACACCTGAGCTCTGGGGGTGGGCAGCTACAATTAGCTACTGTTGGTTTATCCCAGACTGCTTGAGGAAGCCTTGCAGTTGTAATTCTTGCTCCATGCGGCAAACCCAGTGTTTTCTCAGGGAAAGAACAGGTTTACTTGAAGGTCACACACAACCAGTATTTCGTATTTGAGCAAGGCAGGATTGAGAGGATTATTTTGGAGTCTTATGCTGATTCTCATGGCTGTCGGAAAGAAGGGATTGGGGAAAACAAACTTAAAAACCACTGTAATCTAAAGCTACAAGATGATTTGATCAACTTTAATTCATAGAAAAGGAGTTCTTTGGTGTGGTTTCACAACTTAAAAAAAGTTTTGCTTTCTGAAGTCTAGTGGCCTAAAACTGAAATTGGGATTGGGGAGGAGAAAGAGGATTTGGGGATGAAACTGAGCCTGGGAAATGGTGCTTTAGGAGAAAGGTGTTTTAGTTTGTCTTTCCTTCTCTCTATCCAAAGGTAGTTCATTGGCAATCAATTAAATTAATTTTCCCCAAGTCAAGCCTGTTTTGCCCATGAAGGTAATCAGCAAGTGATGTCCCCATCTTTACCCCAACCCCTTTTAACCCTTTTGTGAGGGGGAATGAGACAGTGGCTGGAAAGGGCCCAGCAGCTGTCCAGGGTCAACCTACCACAGGTTTTGGGGGAGCAATTGTATTGTAGGTACAATTAAGATGCTTTTTTTATTATGGATTGTACATGGAAATTAATGCAGTGATTCTTTAATTTGTTTAAGTGCTTGTTGTTTGGGGTTTTTTTTATTAAATGGGTTTTCCTGAAGGAGAATTAGGTTTATACATTTAAATCATTAGTCTCAACACTGCTTTACAGGAATTTTGGTGTAATATAGAGGGAGATGATGATAAAATCCTCTCCCTCTGCCACTTAAAGCCCTTAAGAGGCCTGTGAGGACTTTGTTTTGGAAACCTGTTGGTGCTCTTTTCTTCTATTTCCAAAAGTACCAGTATTTAAATTCCTGCTTCCTCAGAGCCCTTCTGCTCTGGTTTGCCAGCAGATATGCAGCACTTGCATGGAGCAAAATCCCACACAATTCTAGAGAGGAAAAAATGCTACCTCTGGAAAAAATTCCTGAGGCTGGCAGGTCATGTGAAAGTCAACATGGCAGAGCAGATGTCTCTGACTGCCTCTCTCACAAATCCTGGTGCTCTGAAGGTGTTCTCATGCACCAGATATTTCTGTTATTTTGTGGATTGCAGATCTTTAGGTTGGAAAGGAAGGAGAGAAGGAAAGGTGAGACACAGTCTCAGTTTTCCTATCTTTATTCTAAGTTCTCCCAAAGGAAAAGCAAGGTAGTTCCCAAGAGAACTGTAGTTCCCAAGGGAACAGCAAGGTAGTTCTGAAAATTCCATTCTGGAGTGACAGTACCTGTTCAAAAATCACACAGATGTATTAACAATGGGCTAAAGACACTGGAAAGGCTGCATGGTCTTGTTCACTGTATGGAAAATTCACTTTATCTCCTTAAATCTTCTTGCACTGTGCCATGACTCATTTACAACCCATTTCATGACTGCTTCAATACAGGCCTTAAGCTCCATTGTTTTCCCAGTGACTTTCACAGGTTTTCTGTTCCTTTTTCCTGCTGTTGTCAGGGATAAATATGGCAAACTCTGAATGGTGGCCCCTGAATTCACCTTGTGGAACTGAGGATCTTACATGATGCTGTACCAGACATCCTACAGGGCTGAGCACTTTACTAATCTAAATATGATAAAGTGACATAATTTGGGGTTTGTTCACAACTCCCCATTCTCTTCCATGGCATTTCTTGCAGGGCAACAGACAGGATGTCTCATCCCTCCTAATGCTGATAAAAATATTCTATAGACAAAGTATAACATTTAAAACAAAGTTTAAACTCTTAATTGTGGCTCTTAACTGCACTTCTTTTTCTGCCTTTCAGGGCTGTTGGGTTTTGTTTGGGGTTGGTTGTTATTTTTTTGCACCATTATTAAAATGCTTATCTGCAAGAGACAGGCTGTTATATTAAAAAAAAAAACAAACAAACAAACAAAAACTTCTTTGTGTAATTGTCTAACACCCAGCATGGCTGTGTAGAACATGGATTTGGGTTCTACAGATTAAACACACACAGTTCCCAACCCACCCTGAAGGGCTCAGGGAAAGCAGGGCTGGCTTCTCTCACAGCAAGGACATCAGGAAATGGGTGGCATTTATTTTACTGTGAAACACCAAGTCAGAAGGGAATCAAAATGTGGATTTTAAACCTACAGAGAATGGAAATTCCCATTTCTTGGTGATCCTGCTGGCTGCTCTTTGGTCAGTGTGGGTCTGAAGAGCTGGCTGGGCTGGCAGGCCATGTACACATGAGAAAGGCTGTTAGACCTGGGGCAAAATGCAGGTGAAATGGGGGATTTGGCTTGGGTGTCACAGCTGGGGGGTCAGCACAGCACTGTCCATAAATTTAATGAGGTGACATAAATAACTGGGGCCTCATTTGTAGAGAACGTCTTTTCACTTGCTCAGCTTGTCCTATCTCAGTCAGATTGGTCTGGCTTGTACTGTCTTGTTAAGTGCTGCTTTCATGGTGTTTTCTACACTGGAACTCTCAAGTCAAAGCTTTTATCTCCAAAGATGAAATCATTGCTTTTTCTCAAGATGTGACTTGAGTGCAAACTGTGAAATTCCTTTCTTTTTTTTTGGCTGAGACTTGTCCTGTTCCTATCAGCAGGGTGATATTAAAGTGAATGCTGAATGCGCTTGCAATTGATCAACACGTTGAAGGAAAAGAGTTGTTCCTAACTCTTTTCAGATCTATCCTAATTTAGATCTGCGACTGCTGTGTGATTACACTCCAATTTTTGGATCATTCTTAAGGGGAGTTTGGCTTGTTTAATCTCATTCTTCCTCTTTTTTCCATCTGTCTGGGGCCTTGCCATGGCCTGCAAATCTTCCCGGAGAGGGGCCCTAATATTGCAGCATCCAGCTCCTGTCAGCCAAGGGTGAGGGGCAGGAAATGAGCAGCTGTAGTTTTAGATAAGAAAACAGATAATGATAAGCAAGATGGTTTTTAATATCCGAAAGCAGGGCAGGCATCAAACGTTGGCTCACATTAGTGAAGAAACAATGCTCAGAAAACTTACAAGAAATTCATTTTGGAGCCAAAGTGTTGCTCAGACCCACTCTGAGAGAAGGTTTAATCCTTACAAAATATCAGATATCAGAGCAGATCATTTTGCTGATCTTAGTCTTTATTAGCTCTGAGAATCCTGCAGATGGTGAAGTAGAAAAACATGAAAATATCTTACATGTGCTACAATCTTTTCCCCATTTGAGGAGAAAGAAATAATTGGCATTTATCTGAATTTTCATGAGAAATAAGGCTTAATCTCCTACTTGTAAAACTCAGGGTTAAAGATACCAAATTTGGGGGGATATAAGAAAGTCCCAGAGCACTACAAAATGCTGGCCTGAGATGGCTCTGAAAGGTTTAGGAACCTTCAGCCTTTTTTTCTAAACAAAACAGAACATTGAACATGGATTTTTTATTTCTGCCTGGCTGGGACAAAGAGGATTTACCTTACTAAAGAAAATCTCATTGTACCGGTGGGTCAGTGCAAGATATCCAAAATATATAACTGAGTATTTCATGAATGTATGAGATCAGCTCCCTGTCAGGGAACGTGTACTGCGTTTCTGGATGCTAACAGCAGCAACAAACTTGAGGGATCCTGAAGGCACACTGGATTCTTGAACATAAAGACTGAGGAAAAATCTAAATGCCTAAAATACATGGTCCTATGACAAATTTTCCAAATGCTGATCAGTGTATAGGAGTGGCCAGAAAAAGCGACAAGGTAGCCCACTAATCCGTGACAAATTGTATGTTTAACAGGAAATATATTGCATTTAATAATCTAGAATCTCAGACAGGTTTGCAAGGAACCTCAGAGCTCATCCTCTGCCATGGGCAGGGACACCTTCCACTGTCCCAGGCTGCTCCAAGCCCCAATGTCCAGTCTGGCCTTGGGCACTGCCAGGGCTCCAGGGGCAGCCACAGCTTCTCTGGGCACCCTGTGCCGGGGCCTCCCCACCCTCACAGGGAAGGATTTCTTCCCAAAACACCATCTAAACCTACTTCCATCAGTTTGAGGCTACTCCCCCTGGCCAGGCCCTTGTAAAGAGTCTCTCTCCATCTTTTCTCTAGTTTCTCTTCAAGCACTGCAGGGCCACAATGAGGTCACCCTGAAACTTCTCTCTCCGGGTGATCAATCCCAACCCTCCCAGCCTTCTCTCCCAGCAGAGTTGCTCCGTCCCCCTGCTCATCCTGGTGCCTCCTCTGGACTGGCTCCACCAACTCCAAATCCTCTGCATTGAGACTTTCCATGGAATAATGAACTGATGTGGTACATTTTGAAAAAAAGCCACTCAAAATGTAAAACAAAAAGGAAAAGATGGAGAATTATTTACTGCAGCAGATCCTTCCCCTGTACAGCATCACCCATAAATAATTAATATCCTTGCCAGGGTCATCAAAACATTCCTTCAGGATGCCAGTGGAAACAACAGAATTTTCTGAAACACCATCTTTGGGAACACCTCTAGGCATTTAATAAATAGATTTTTGCAGCTGGCTTTTTTATTCCTTTCATGAAAGACTCGCAGATCAGATTTTTGCACTGTGTGAGTTGTTCAAAAGCAGTGCTCTCTCAGTATCTGACAAATCAGTGCATTATTTGCTGTACTTAGACAGTAAAATTATACAGTAGTCCCAAATTAACAAGTGCAACAGGCTTTAGAAACTTTTCTGCACCACTAAAATGTCTCTTGGCTACTTAAAATGACAATGGGCTGCCTTTATCTGATATCTACCTATTTCAAAACTAATTAAGTCGTTGGAATAAATTTCCATGTAGATGTCAAAGCTCTATAACCAAACTGTGAAACAAGCAGGAGGTATTTGTTCCTGTACTTACATTTCAAACCCCCTCAAATCCTGCTTTAATGAACAGCATTAAACCAGAGAAAGTGCAGAAAGAAGCACAGGGAATTCTCCTGAGGAAAAAAGGGTTCAGAAGTCTGGCTACTGGAAATGGAGCTATTGGCTTACGCCTGGGTTAGAATGGTTTATTCATGCCAAGCTGTTCCCAGGGAAAAGTAAGGAAGATGTTAAACTATTAGTTTCCAAAACTTGAGGCAAGAGGGAGTTTGGTGGAAAACTGCTGCCTACTCATTGACTGAAACTCCAGGCTCTCATAAACAGCAGCAGCCCAGCCTGAGCCCTCCCAGGTAAACAGGCAGCAGCTGGGCAGCTCTGGGAAGAGGGACTAAAGGTTAGGTCAACAACATATGTAATATTTTTATTGGGTTTTGTTTGTTTGTTTGTTTGTTTGTTTTTTTGTTTTTGTTTTTTGTTTTTTGTTTTTTGCCACTATAGGTGGAAGAATAAAGCTTTGCAGGTGATGTAGGAATTAACTCAATTGGCTTGTCCTTCAAAGATCCGTGCAGTGAATGGATTCATGGGGGTTACATTGAATGATGACTGGGACTACTGGCCAGAAACGATTTCCGAATGATCCCATCCAGATGGGGGGAGGTGGAGCCCCAACCAAGGGGTACATCCAGAAGGACTGGAAAAGGCTGTGAAGCTCACACTGTGTGTCGCTGTGGAAAACACATGGATTACAGGAGGAGTTGCTTGGTGTTCTTGTTATCTGAGTGGTGTTTTTGCTGAAAACAGAAGCTTTGGGAGTGGCACTGTGCAACTGGAGAATATCTTGTATTTGCAGTCCTATGAGAGCTAGAGACAGAGAAAAACTAAAACTCTTTATTTAGATGGTGAATTAGAGAAAAAAGAGATACACTGTTGGAATCTTAAGTCTCATTGCCTACTCCTATTCCTTTATGCTCTTTCCTCTGTAAATAAGTTATCAAGAATTGGAAGGAGATGCCCAGGGTAGTGGTGGAATCATCACCCCCGGAAGCATTCAAAAAACATGTGGATGTGGCACTTGGGGACAAGGTTTAGTGGTAACATGGTGGTGTGCCAATAGTTGGACTTGATGAGTCTTGGATGTCTTTTCCAACTTTAATGATTCTGTGATTTTAGGAAATTTTAACTCCTCTGTTAATTCTCCAGAAGATGGACAAGAACAGGATGTAGCCCAGTCAGCTCACCTCAGTTTGTGGGAATGCAGATGAACAAATCTTCCTCAGGGACTTCCAAGCTCATGAGAAACATTTCAGGTTTGTGAATTTCCCAAGGGAAAATCATTCCTCCCAGATGACAATACCAATGTATATAAAGTTTATGCTGTTGCATTTAAGTGTGGAAATTAATGCATATTAGTGTGTAAAGTGACAAAATAAGAAAAGATTTTGAGGTTTAAAGGTTTTGCAGCTCCAGGAGAGGCTTTAAGTAGTTAAAAAATGCTGCAACTCAAAACTGGCTTTGAGTTCCCAGTGGCTGACTCACAACCCCCCCCTACCAAATCCACATTCCTTACAGAATGTAGATTTCTTAACAAAATAAAACTGGCATTGGTTTGTTATGCTGAGAGGGCAGTGTTAATATTATCTCCTTTTGAATAGACCTGGGATTTTAATACAACATTTGAGAAATGCTGCTTTGTGTTTGGGGAGTTTGTGTAGCTCATGTGTGGGAGGCTTCACACATAAGCTCCTTCCCAAAAAAAGGGAAGAAACCCAAAATGGAGGAACACTGAAAATGTGAATGTCCTGTCTGCTTGCCTGCAGTGAATGAGGGAGGAGAGCTGCTAGAGAAGACATAATGGCACCAAAAAAAAAAAAAAA
>VZTR01021639.1:23612-127428 GCA_013400775.1 Chaetops frenatus | reverse complement strand
TTTCCGCGAGCCCGTTCCTCTTCTCTTTTTCGTTTTTTTTTTTTTGGGCCAGGAAAATCCGGGATCTGCAGCTCCCGCCCCGCTTCCCCTCCCGGACGGTCGGGTCCCCTCCTTTCCCGTCCTCTCCCAGCAGCCTGCGGCCACTGCCTCGGCTTTTCCTCTCAAATCCGTGGTTTCTGTTTAAATCCCCAGGCTAACGGTGTGAGGCGTCATCGTCTCTGACTCGGGGAAAATGTTAGTACCGATTTCCTAAAAAAAAAAAAAGAGAGAGAGAGAGAGAGAAGGAGAAGATTTCCTTTTGCAGCTTCTTGTTCGGAACACGGTAGTAATTGGCCGAGATCAAATAACTGTGAACGTACATAAATAATCGTTTTTGGCATATTTGCAATTCCTTTCTCTCTCTCTCTTTTTTTTTTTTTTTTTAAGAACTCCCCTGAAAGTGAGGGATGAAAAAAGAGCTGGCAATTAACACCAAAACATGTAACTTTGGATCATCCAGGAGTGCTCTTGTCCGTGATTTCTGCACCAGCAGCTGCTGTCTTTTATTGGGATTAGGTTGTAAAATTGGCCCCTCAGCAGAGCTGCTGTCAGTGCCCCAAGGGAAAAGGGGAGGGAGGGACGAGAAGGTGGTGGCCAACCTGGAGGGGTCCGGGCACTCCTGCTCTGCACTCCTGCTGCACCCAGGGTCAAAGATTTTGCTTTGCAGAGCTGGTTTTGCTCAGCTGAACTGGGGGCCCTTCGTGTCTCAGAGCTCTCTGCACTCCTGGGGGAAACCAACCCCACCAAGCTGGGCAGGAACCCAGCAGGGACCAGGCTGAGGTGGTGCTTCATTCCCTTCATCCCAGGATCCCAGAGGTGCAGCTGGAACCACCCAACACAGCAGCCCTGGGCAGGTCAGGGGGAATTCTCCAGCTGGGGAATTCCTCTCCCTCGGCACATCCCATCCCCTGGAAGCTCAGCTCTGAGCTTTGCTGCAGTTCAACCTGTCTGGTGGGGGCTCAGCAGAGCCCATCCCTGCACTGGGGGAGGCTGGCAGGTCCCACTGGGATCCAGCCTGTCCCTAATGCAACCCTGCCTGCAATGGTGCCACTCCAGAGCCACGTTTTCTGTAAGAAAATCTTTGTGGGAAGTGAAGGTAAAAATCTTCATAGAATCAAGGTGTTGATTAAAAAAACTCCTCAGCTGTCAAGGGAGGATTTCTGTAAGGATTTCTGTTTGTTTGTTCCTTAGCTTGGTTTCCTAAGGAAGCCAGGATTATATGATCAAACTGTTACAGCCTTTTGAACTCCTGGGCCAACTCCAATCAAAATTGACAAGGGGGCAGAGGTCTCAGAAATAATCAGGTTGCTGTGATTTTCCTGAAAATAGACTGCTGGATAGCAGGGAGACAGATCCTGTTAAATCCCTGCTAAGGCTGTAACCAGAGCTCAGCTCTTAAGAAACACCAGAGAGGCTGAATGGGAGCCAGCACAACATCCCAAATATCCCAGCAGCTTTCACCTTGGCTCCCAGGCCAGCAGCTCTGAGACACCAAAAAGGACCAGAAGTGTCGAGGTTTGTGCTTGAGGAAATCCTTATTGGTTGCATTTATTCACTTTTGCCACTTTCTGGACCAATCTGCCCTCTGGCTTGGATAGCAGTAGAACATCAAAGGGTGGATTCAGGCACTGGCTGAGTTTTTGGGGCAGTTTTCCCATGCTGTGGGATGGCAGCAACAGCAGAAACACATCTCAGGGTCTTTGTGGGAAGCCTGAGGCTTGGTCCTGCCCAGGGGAATGAGTGGTCCATGGGTTGTACAACGGAGCTTTGCCCTCATTGCTGTCTGTGTTCTCTCTCTGAGTGCAAAGCCACGTTGTGTTTATCACAGTTTGATCCAAATCCTCTCAAGCAGCCAGGAGGAGAAGAATGAAAATCCTCCCAGGTTCTCTGATGAGTCTCAAAGCAGGCTCTAGATAGCTTTTTTTTAAAGTAGACAAATAGCTCAAGGAACAAATTATACAGTTTCATTTAAACTCTGAACCTCAAGCTGATAACTTTGCCTGTGACTCTCAGTTTAGCCTGAAAAGCAAATCTGTTAATTCACATTTGACACAACAAATATCCAGCTGGATGCTGCATGGCATCCTCACTTTTGAGTTTGGGATGTGCTGCCACAATTCCACGTTCAGGCAGAGGATGCCAGTGGGAAGGGGGGTGGTGCTGGGCAAACAGACCCATCCCTGGGAGACTTTTGACTTCCTAATTCAGAGAGAATCATCCTCCACTGCTCCAAGAGAAATGAGGCCTTCCCTGGCAAGCCCAGTGTGGAATGAGACATTTCCTCCCTGCTGATGCCAAGTCCAACTGGGCCAGTTTGGAATCAGCCACGTTGCCAGCTCAGGGCTGTGTCAGAATCTGAGCTGTCATTTATTAAAATAAATGGGTTTGTTGTCATTGAAAAGGCTCCCAACACAACAGAATTTGTGAGCTGGACAAAACTTAGGTTTTACAGTGCCCTGGGGAGAGAGAGGTTTTTTATTCCACGGCATTGCACTGTTAACTCTGAAGCCCAAGGAAGGATTTCACCAGCCACAGGTGTTCAGGAGCTGAAGATTCTCATGGAATGACAGCTCCCTTTAGCATCAGGCACAGCCAAATTGGGCATAAACAAAAGGAAAACTTAGGAAAAATAGAACAAGGGAAAACAAATCTGGCTGGATTCCTTCGGGCTGCCTTCATATACCCCAGCAATTCCTTCTGGCAGAATCTTTTATTTCCCTGATCAGAACATTTTCCTTAAGACTTTCTGCTCGTTGAGGTGAGTGGGGAAAGGGAAGGAGAAGGGGTAACAACAGGGAATGCCATGAAAATCTCTTGTAAGGAAGACTGGAATCATCTAAGGGCATTGCAAATGCAGAAAATGTCTGGGGTGAAACAGATGGAAATGGCACATGGAGTCAGCCAAGGGCTGGCCCCAGCAGGACTAACAGAAATTGGAGTGGGAACAAGATTGTGAGGAATAAAAATGGCCAAAAGTCAAATTCCACAATGTGAAGGGGAGTCACCCATGAATTTAAACATAAAAATTCCCCCCCCAAGACCCAAACTAAGCAATTTATACCTAATTCCAGTCCTCCAGGGCACGCAAGGCAGAAATCCTGAACATATTACAGCAGTATTGGGGTATTCCAATGGGAACTTGACACAAGTTCATGGGTGATGAGGGAAAGCCCAGTCCTCCCTCTCATTCTGATCCTAAACTGGGAGAGCCCAATACCTGCAGAGTGCTGGGTTTATGTGCCCTCCTGCCTGACTGAGGGATTGTGCAGGTTTTAGGAGAGAAGGATCTGTCCATAAAGCTATTTAACAGCAAGATTTGGCCTGTCCAGAACATAAAGAACATAAAGAACAGCTACAGGGAAGCACCACGTGCTGATGTTGTCATAGAGGAAAAAAATGTCTGCTTAGAAATCCCAATCCCCTCTCCTGAAGGGATGTAATTTACTTCTGGGAGCTGGAAGCATGTTCTCTGCTCTGTAGGAGGACAGATCCCTGGAATAAAGTCAGGAGGAACGAGGCTCTTGGATTCCTCCAAGCTCAGGGGATCTCACTTATCAGCAGCCTGTCCCAGGGACCAGGTGGTTCTTTCCCACCTTGGGAAATAACAGCAAGGTGGATTCCAGCCCGAATTCTAAAGCCTGGGAAATAAAATCCATTTACCAGGGAGAGGCAGAAAGGCTGGATTTGGTATTTTCAGTGTGGTCCTGCCCTCCCTCCTGCCCTGGGAGCACCCAGGCTGGGCAGGATGGAGCTGCTGGGAGACGTTACAGCCTCCAGCCCTCTGCCCCACCCCGCTCCCAAAATTTGGCAGGAGGCAAGGAGTGTCTGAGCTGCTGCAGCTCACGGGCTGGCTCCTTCCTGCAGGCTGGGGAGAACACCAGAAGTCCATTAAGCATGGCCTCCAGGAGGGAAAGCACCCAAGGGAGATTCCAGTTGTCTCCTTTGGTGTTTTGAAGAGAATAGAACTCTGTCTCTGTGTGTGTGTGTGTGTGTACACACCTGCTCTGCTCTCTGTGCATTGAAATACATTAACCTTGAGAAATGCAAAGGGATTTTTCACTCATCCAGGCCTTCAGCTGGTGCTGCTGAGCTTTTCTTCCTGCTGCCACCAGAGCGTGGAGTGGCTGGGGGCTGCTAAAATGGCACATTAGACAGTCCTGGTGTGGAACTCCCTGCACTGACGTGGCTGTGCTTTGTGGAAAAAGACAGAAGAAATTATACAAATGACCAGTGGATCACTGATTTCTCTTTGTTGCTTCTCAGAGAGCATCCTCCTACCCCAAACAGAGCTCCTTTGGACTCGATTTTAAAGTATTATCAGCCAAGTGACAGAGATAGATGCAGCAGAAAGGAAAGAATATCTTCTTTTTCCAGAAGGCAACTCAAGCACAAAAAGAACAAAGAGTTCAGCCCAGTCCCATGGAAATCTCTGGCAGAGTCCCACCAGCTCAGTCCTTGCTGGGCTGAACCTTTTGATGGCCAAGCAGACACGCAGGGACTCTCAGTGTGCAAGTTCCTGCATTCTACTGCATGTAAAACCTCATCTCTTTGCTTTAATTAACTTTCTCCAGAGACTGAACAGCTGAAAAGCTGCTAAGGGATCTCTCACATTAATTAGGGTTTGTTGCTTTTGCTGTAATATGCACCAGCATAACACCAAACCCTAATAATCTGAACAAAAATCAGACTATGGCATAAAATATAACCTCTCTCTGGTGTCTGAGGAGAGCTATCAATTCAGGGACTCAGCCTGGTTCTGCCTGAAGTCAACAGCAGAGCTATTAATAATGGCAGGATCAAGTCAGTTCACTAATTTGCCAAATTCCCCATCATTAGTGTGAATTAATGAGATCCTACTGGAGCTGCCTGTTGGCTGTGGGTGAGACAGAACACGCCTGGCAGCAGAGCAGCAGCAGGGGGGAGGCTGGGGAGGAGCAGGAGGGCTTTGGGGGGAGGGAGATGAGCAAATGGAAGAGTCCTAATGCAGTCCAGATGGAAAAAATTGACCCTGACTTCAGCAGGCAGGCAATGGCCACAGCCAAGCTGCTTCCTAGTGAGGAGGAAAAGCAGAGAGGCTCAAGTAGCAGACGAGAAGTCAGCTCAGATAAAATAAGACAGCCATTCCCTTTGCCCCCAAAATGATCTTTTGCCCCAAACATGAAGAAAAACGTGTGTTCCCCTGCCCCTTCTCAAAGCTGCCCTGTGGTTTTCCTCCCCTTGCTTGCTTTAAAGCTCCTGGAGGCAGCAGTGCCAGTGCATGGAGTGGAAGGTTGTGCTCACTCTCACAGCCAGTCCCATCCAGAACTAAAATTACAACAAAAATCTCACGAAGAAAGCAGCTCCATGAGATTTACAGAGCCAAGAGGGTCGTATAAAGTTTGGAAAAGCGTCCAAAGAGATGTCAAATGGGACTTAATTGAACTTGGCTGTCATCACTAAATAGGACACATCACTTTGAGCTCTAATGGATCCTGCCAAGTCTAACAACAGATATTGTTGCTGTGTTCCCTGAGCTGGTGATGGGGGTTTAAGTGTCCATGAGTCACTGGGATCACAGTTCTTGCCTGAAAAGGATGTGCAGGGGGGAAAGGATGTTCTTGTCTGCTCCTGTGTCTGCTTTTGGTGCCATTGCACAGGCAGGGCCAGGCTGATGCTGCACTCTGGTCTTTTAATGGCAGCTGCCCTGTGGAAGCAATTGGGGCAATCAGAATATTTGCTTTTTGAAAATCTGTTTGATTAGTGGTGGCCACAGAGGCAAATGCAGACACCTCCATTTGTGGCAGTTGGGAAGCCTGAAATCAATGGCTGAAAATGAAAGG
The DNA here is from genome assembly GCA_013400775.1 of Chaetops frenatus. NCBI lineage: Eukaryota > Metazoa > Chordata > Aves > Passeriformes > Picathartidae > Chaetops > Chaetops frenatus. The sequence continues at coordinate 121,570 of VZTR01021639.1, read as the reverse complement.
CCCTGAGCACACGAAGAAACCTGGTTTGCTTCATTTGGTGGAGTGATGGGAGTGCTGCAGCAGCCTTGCTAACACCCTTACCCTGTCCAGAAAGGCCTTTGGAGCAGCCAGTTCTGAGCTGGGTGCTCACTACTGACCAGTAAAACCCCGGGGGTTCTTTCTGCAGCCTCTTTGGCCAGCAATTCTCTGTGCTTCAGGCTTTGGAGCAGAAATCCCCTCCTGAGCCAGGCCTGACATCAAGCCAGCTTCCAGCAGGGTGGGAGCCGTGGGCTCCCTGGGCAGTGCAGATTTTGCAGCCCCCAAAAGGCAGCTCAGCCCCCTCTGGTGACACCAGAGCCAAGGCCACAGCGAGCCAAAGGGCAAACAGCACTTGGGGATATCTGATAATGCTGAAATACCAATAAAAAATGGACTGTCATGATCCACTCCTAACTAAATACTGACTGCCTGGGCTGTGCTCAGCGAGAGAAAACCTGCAGAAATATGATCCAGACCCACCAAATCTTGAAATGCTCGGTGTATTCCCTTGAAAGCACCAGGGGCTGATCAGCCATGCCAAGGATAAGCAAACACACTCTTTTCCACTTGTCCCACATTATAGAGCATTAATTATCTCATAGTCAAACAGTGGAGCAGGATGAGATGCCTAATTGGGCATCTCACCCATTATTTTAAGCATCTCATTTGTACATCTGTGCCTGCAGCCATCAGATGACCCTTGTTTGAATTGTTGGTCAAAAGAAAACATGTTAATTTTATCAAGAGTTTTCAAAGGTGCCATTAAATGTCCTCTACTTAAAAGAAGAAGAAAAAAAATAAAGGAAAAAAGAAAGAAAAAAAAAAAAAAAGGGAAGAAAAAAGAAAGGAAAAAAGAAATCTCTGCAGGCAATGAGCTGCACTCCCAGAGATAAGAAAATGCTTCCCATACACAACCCCTTCACTTTGTAGTTCACTTCTAATGGGCAGTTTGGTGAGAGGTACTTTCCAACGTGCATTTAAAGCATTTAAAAGATAAGTAAAGCACAGCTGTTCATTAAAGCCGGCACTTCATGTGGTGCTGGGACATCTATTTAACCAGGAAATGCTACTGTAGGCTCTCAGTGTTTGGGGTTTTTGTCCTTGTGATTCATCAGCCTTTACAGAAGTGGCTGAAAATTACAGGCCAACCACGACAGGAGGTGCTTGGGGAAGTGAACACCCCGAGATCACTGAGAGCGTTCTCCACACAGCTCCCCTGGCTCCTTGCTCCTTTTGATCACTGTTTACAACACAAGCTCTCTTTCAGAGGGAACAAAGCTCCTGCAGTGATGTTTTTGTGCAGCCTGTGTGCTGTAGCAAAACTCCAAACTTTCTAGGAAGGGTTAAAGTCAGGGCCAAACTCCCAAGTGGAGCTTTGAGCACACACAGATCCATGGAAAGTCAGAATTCACCCCTGCTTCTTCCAACTCTGCAAGTGCCAGAGGCAATTCACACATGCAGAATTCTGTGCTCATTTTTTGGGTTTAGTCCCACCTTCATTGCCATGGAAAACTCTCCCCGTCTTGCCCTGAATGGGATGCTCAGCTGGCTGATAGGACTTTTGGGGCAAATCAGTCAGGTTCTCTATGGCAAGAAGGAGATGCTCCCTCCTGCCTTACAAAAGTCAGCAAGTGTCCTCAGAGGTGATGTAACCTGTCTGGGGAGATGGTGTGAGGGAAAGGAAACATCTTCCAAGTCATTCAAACTTGAATTCTTGTCCTTCACAACAGCAAAGACCAATCTGTCCCACAGGAAGAGCCAGGCACACACTGCTCAGGCCCTTTAGGATGTGGGAATCACTGCCCCGTGGTAGAAAACTGATTTTTTTGGCAAAATCCCCTCAATGGGAGCTGCAGGAATGCTGTGGGTACCCCAGCCTGTGCAGGTAGAGAAAAATGAGTGTATGGGCTCTAAGCAGAGGCCAGGAAGGAACTCAGCCCCCAAACAGAAACTCCACCATTTCTTCACTATTTCTTTCCCCTCCCAACAACATTACCAGCAGTTATCTCTGTTTCTGGGGAGAATCCAGTCCTTCTCCTTCCCGAGGCACGGGGGAGGTGTTTCATTCTGGGAGGTGCAAATATTGATTTATCTGTGATAGCTGTGGCTTCATTCCATGCCAGAACCCCTAAGCTTCAGCTTTTGCTCAGAGCTTCAATCAAATCTGGGTGTTTTATAGAGAATTTAGGAAACCCCCAATTTTCCATGGTGTTAGGAGTTAAACCAGACTCATTTCAAACCATACCACACTCATTTAAAGGATACCTCTGAGAAAGAATTGGGGTTTGTCTTGCCTTATAAGCTTCCCTCTAAAGTTTTCAAGATTTTTGTTTCTTGACCTTGAAATACCCTAAGAACCAAGGCAAAACAAAGCCTTTCTGAGGATGCTGCAGCATTTCCCATTTCCTCTGCAAGAGAGAATACGCAGAGACAGAATAAATATGGGAAGTCAGCGAGAGAAAACCAAAACAAGGGGGAAAAAAAAAATCAACCAAATTCCTATGGAACCTTTAAGAGGCGTTGGGTGCCAGCTCTGGGGTAGAGATGGCTCCAGCCCAAAGCTCTGCAGACAGCTCTGAATGAGGTTTTCATCAGCCAGGCTTTGGCGTGGGCTCACAGCTGCCCTGTGCTATGTGCAGCTCCCAAAACCAGAACCCAGGCTCTGAGCAGCCCTGGGCTGCTGGGGGAGGCTGCAGGCTCAGGGGGAGATCCCAGCCAGGCTCTGCCACAGGTGTCTCATAAAAGATGAAGGCCCACACTGAGTCCCTGCTTCACCCTCCCTGATTCACCTGTTTTCTTAACAGCAGTGAACCAGGGAAAAGAAAACTCACTGAGAAGAAAGTCCTTCATTTTTTGCTGTTCATTTATTAATGAACAACTCAGAGAACCTCCACAGCCACAAATTCTGTGGGGCTTTCCCCACCAGGAATGGATTATTCTGTGTGCAGAGGTTGTGTCTGTATTCATCTCACTATTTCTGCCCGAGTTTTGGATGTTTCAGGAGGTGCAGAACTGGAGAAAAGATGCTTTATCACATTTGGCTTGCATTTAATCTGGCCACAGTCCCCCACAAGCACAGCTCTGCCTCAGACAGCAGCAGTGGAGAGCAGGGCAGAGCCCACAGCTGGCATTTATGGGAATCATTTGCCCTGCAGAAAATCGGATTAGCAATGCAAGACCCAGAATTAGGGAGGCACTTAGGAACCCACAACGTTCGTGGCAGGGAAAACCCCTCTGGTTCATCTGCAGCTCTGAAAATGGTGAAGCAGTTTGGGAGAACAATTGGGTGATGCAAGAGCAGATCTGGAGAGGTCAGGGGTGTCTGGGGCAAGGGACAGAGGGACAGCAAAATCTTCTTCCTTAGGGACACTTTCCTGACACTGTTTGGCCAATAATTTGGGCAGGACACTGAGGAGAGAGAGGAGATTTCACAGGAACTGAGGCTGTGAGAAACATCTTTGCCTGAGCATTTAATCATGGGAACCTCCACCGGAGTTGGGGTTTTGTTGGGAGTTTTAAGTAAGCCTGAGTTTGTTGACAGGTTTGCTGTGATCTGCAGAGTCTGACTGATGGATCTGTGATTTTACTGAGTTTTGATCTCAACAACACTGAAGGTTCACCACGAGGACAGCACAGGTGAGGAAGGAAGAAGAGAAACAAAAGACAACTCCCAGTTACTCCTTGCTCATTGAGGAGAACTAAACTGCTTTGTCCAATTTTGCCTCTCAAGTACCAACTTAGCTCTAATTACTGCTCCTTTTATAGGCTCACTGGGACTTGGCCACTTTGTTCTTCACCCCAGCCCATCAAAACACCCAGCAGTTACCACTGGATGGAGAAAAACCACGTGAGGAGCAATAAAGAAGGAATAAGTAGACTGGAAATCAAAAAGCTTCCTTTGGTTCCAGTAAACCATGATTACCATGAGCCCTCATGCCAATTAAAACATCAGGTAGAGTATCAGCCACACCTCAGCTGGAGGGGTAGAATGTTATTAACAAGATTTTTGCCATCACCTGTAGATCATGTTTATTCCCATTAAAGCTGTTCCATGGCCTGCTCCATTCAGGATGAACCCTGAGAGCTTTGGCTCCATAAAATGCCAGCAGCAGGTGATAAATTCACTGAGCACTTGGTCCCAGGAATGATCCCTTCCATCCTTTCAGGTTCTGGGCCAAGCCTGCCTGTTTGCATCTGTAATTGATTGTGGGAGCTGTTAATCATAGGTGCCTGTGATAAAGTTTAGCCATCTCTTTGATTCAAGGATGCTATTAAGGAATTAGGCAGCAGCAGGGGAAGAGTTTGTCTCTGCAATTATTTGCTCCCGGGGTTTTGCAATGCGGGGTTTGAGTCGTGGTGCACAAAATCAAAGACTGGCTTAAAAAAAACCCCCAAAAAACAACACCAAGAAGGCCCAGCTCCAGGGTGCTGTGTTCTATTCCATGGCTGGAATTCGGGGAACAAATGCTCAGCTCCTGTTTCAGCTCCTGGTGCTGCTACTGGAGCTTGCACAGGATCTGATGGAAGAGGGATAATTATGGTAACCAGCAGCATAATTAGATTTCCCTCCAAGTTCCACTCCAGCAAGGGCTGGGGAGTGACTTCACTCACTACCAGCTTTGGTTCTGTTGTGATTAGGATCCTGACAAGAATTGCCTGATCCTATTAAAATTCACCATAAATTTGGATTCTTGTTCTAATCAGAGGTCCGTCCCTTTAGGCCTGGTATTTCCTCATTTCTTAAGAGCTGGTATTAAGGATGTTTGGGTGGGATTTGTTTTGGTGTAGAAAGCTGGGTGAAGAAAATGGCAGAAGAAATGGCTTTTCATCTGGAATTAAACTCCAGGAACTGAACTGGGACCTGCTTTGGTAGTAAATGAGAGGTAAAACAAAACTCTCCTCTAGGTGCACTTGGGTGTTTAAAGCTCTTCTGATGTTTGTCGTGTGAAAGCATTAAATGCAGCAAGACAAGATGATTCTAATTCAGGCAATTACTTTTCACTTAGGCCAAGCTCCTCCCAGTTACTTAAAGGGAATTTTCAGACTGGAAGATCTCTGAGGCAGGAGATTGCAGCAATAGTGGGAACTGGTTTTAAATGAGTTTTCTCATGTTCTCGTGCTGGGTTTTACACAAGGTGGCTGCCATTAACCAGCTATTACCTTCCACCCCAAAAATAATGTGGCTTTTTTTTTTTTTTNAAAAAAAAAAAATTTTGTTTTTTTTTTTTTTTTTTTTTTTTTTTTTTTTAGAGTTCATTGAAATCAAATCCTGACGTGTAATGTTGTTGTTGTTGTTCTGGTTCTGGGAAATGCTCCTGCCCTTTGGATGCCTTCTGTGCCCTCTGGGGACGTGTCCATCCAGGTGACTGTACCTGCTCCCAGCAGCAGCTTGGGAACTGTGGGGGAAATGGAACACTGAGGTTTTCAAATTCCATTCTGGTGTCTGGCTGCCAAGGGAGCCTGCCGAGCTCAATTCAAGGGCTAATCCATGACCATCACTCCACTTCAATAATTGCAGAACATTAATGAGTCTGTTTCCTTATTACAGAGCTCAAAATAAGAGCATTGGCATTCCGATTTAGCAGGGAACTTTTAAAGTCTTAGCCCAAGGATTGTAAGAGGAAGGGATTTTTTTTCTTTTTTAATTAACTTTGCATTCAAAACTTGTGTTAAACCATCTGTTCTCTTGCAAGGGGCGAGGGAGGGGGACCGTAGCCACAGATTTTCATCAGCGAGCTGTTAAATTAGTCCCTTTACTTCACAGAGCTTGTTTTATTCAATCTGCCTTTATTAAGAACACAGGTTTGATTCTGCAAAGAACAAATTCTTCTGGTTCCTTAAGGAAAATGGTTTTAAGCAGGGTTTTATTAGGTTGCATTACTGGATAAGCGATACAACATGTTACCAGCGTGAATCATCTGATTTAGAGTGACAAGAAAGGAACTTAAAAAATACCCAGAGCCAAAACATTGCCTGGCAAGGCCTGACAGGGCCAGATTGGATCTACTTCTGCAAAGTTTTGCTGTTGCAATTGGTAGTAACTGTCTAGGGCTTGTAGACATTTTGACTAATTCTCTTTGCCATCCCTGAATTAGGGAGGAGAAATTAGGGCCAGGGTAAATCTACCCAGACTGAAGGGTCCCAGGGCAGTCAGCAGGGCTGCTGAGGGGGTAGAGCAGGATCTGGGAGAAGCCCCAGCAGGATTTCATCCTGAGAGACCTCCAAGGGCCACCTTTCCTTCACCCTACAGCACATCCTTCTTCTTCCCCTGCCTCAGCCCAGCCAGCACAGCCCTTGGGAACCCTCTGGCTGCTGTGTCTGATTTAGAAACCTCTGCTTTTGGAATTCCACAGCCTTCAGCCACACCAGGGCAGACAGAACCCACCTGAGAGGCACCCCTAAAAATCCTCAGCTGTTTCCACTGCCTGCACTCAGAGCCTTGCTGCTGCAACCTCCAATATTCTGTAGAGTGACCCCACAGGTAACTGGGAAGGGACACAGAGAATATTGATAAAACAGAAACGGGGCTTTTTGACAAGAAAAAACAGCATAAACCTGGTCCTGAGTCAAATATTCAGCTATATGGAGGTCAAAGATCCTCTTTTCCTTGGATGGAAGACAGAGGGGAAGTGGTAAGTGAAGATCTGCAGGTTCAAGGACATCTCAGGTAACCAAAAAGGGGAACTGAATATTTCCACTGAAAGTGTCATAACAAAATAGAGTCATTTCACCTGCCAAAGCTGGCAGCTTTCAGTGTAAGGATGTGCCTCAGTCATGTTGAGAGATCTCTGTCAGGATTGGGGTCCAGCCTAGAATTAGCTCCTTTCCTCTGTTGAGGTGCTGAGACTGAAATGAGCTTTTAAACCCGAAGCAAACTTCTAAAAGGACTCCTGAAATATATGACTAGAATTGCTAAACCTAAATTCCCAACTAAACCAAAATTCCCACGTTTTTAGGATGTTCAATCCCCTCTGTTGAATTTCCAAGCTGTGCTCCAGACTTTACTGAGAACCCAGCACCTGTGTGGTTTCAGTCTCCAAAATGAACTACGGAAGTAAAAGGAAGGTGACTCCCTGAAAATCAATTTATAACCTCGCTGCTGCCCTCCTCAGCAGGATTTTCCCCACTTGGTTCCCCCTATTTACCCCAACTGAGTCTTTCTGCCAAAAGCCTGCAGACTTCTGGAGCTGTAAAGAAAACTCCATAAATGTTTTGTTCCTCCTTCCACAGCAGTGAGAAGGATAAAAGGAGGACCAAGTTTTGCAGCAGGACTGTTCCTTTGGGGTGCAATGCTGGATGTTCACACCACTGACAAGTGTCTCTTGTTTAATCCCCTCAGAGCCTATTCCCACTTTGAGGCTTGGATTTTTTTTGTGGAACAAAACCATGGTCAAGCTCTGGACTGAAGATTTGTCACTGAAATGATGTTGGGACTTGTCTGGGGAAAAATAAGAAGTCTCAGTATCATCTCTCAGTTGGAGAGTCACCCAAAATACTGGTTCAAATTAAATCAAATAAGGCACATTTTAAATGCTTCGTTTTGGATCCTGTAGAGAAAATAACCCTTAGAGTGAGCTTTTTACACTGGTTTGCATGCAGAAGATGATATACATATATTCATATTTCAGACTCCATCAGAGTGGGGTGGAGGGGAAGGAAAAAAAGGCCAGAGGGCTTCCAATTTGCCCTGCACAGGGCTTGGATATTAAGCCTGAGCTCAGGAACTCACTTTTCTCACATGCAGTGCACGACTGCTGCCTCAGTTTCATGAGTAACCAGCGAGTTTTCCTTTTTGGAGGGTGTTAGTCATTGGGATCCTGGCTGTGCTGCATCCTTTCCCCCAGAGGGAGCAGGGAATGCCATTCCTGCCCCTGGAGCCTGTGCTGCAGCCCAGCACTGCCTTGGGAGTGAGAGGCTGCTATTAAAGGAGTGAGTGATGACTCCTCATGCTGAGAAGCCCTGGACATCTGAGCACGCTTGGGAATGACTCTGCTCCTCTCTTCTCCAGAGGGTTCTGTCCCTCTCAGCACAGGGGAAAACCCGGAGAGCAGCAGGGCTGAGCAGCTCCAGTCTGACACTGCAGGTTGGACTGGAACCTCCATTGCAGGAGCCGTGGGATTCCAGGGAATCTGATGGGCTGGGGATCCTGTGCAAGACCACAAATCCATCCCAAAAGCTGCTCCTCCAGCCTCTCCCTCTGCCCCATCCATACCCAGCACCGCCTCCTTGTTACTGATGCCCTTTTGGGATTGCCTAAAAACAGAGGCCAGATAAAATAAAGGGAATAAAAAGCTGTTCTATTTATTGAAGGGCTTGCAGGTACATTTAGGGCAGACAAAGCTCCCCAGGGGCTACACCCAAAAATTTATGATGGGTCACGGGTTTTCACACTCCTTCCAGTTTGGTCCATTTCCATATTGGGGGTTAATCTTCCAATTACAGCTTCAGGTAATGAAGTCATTGACACCAAATTTGCTTCCCCCAGCTCACTATTGTTTACATTTCTCAGGGCCTGACACAGTGAGGTGTCCTTGATTCCCAGGCCTGGAGAGGAATTGCTTTGTCTGACCAAAATGGGAGAGCAGTAGTTCACACTGTAAATAAAATTTACAGTTATACATATAAAGAACTGCAGGATTACAAATCTATGAAAAATATAAAAGCTAAAATCCTAAGGCATCATTACAATATAGAAGAAGGAAGGCTATGAACACCCTGGGTTTTTTTTCAAACATCTATTTAGGTGGAATTTGAACCTTGCTAGGAATAAACCATTAAAATGACATTAATAAACACCGGAAAGCAGTAATGATGTGTTGCTGCCATAGGAGGGCCAGTTAAACGAGTTGAAGGCTGACACAGTTTTCCAGGCTCAGGGTTGCACAATGTGCTTGTTTACCTGGAACATTTCTTCCTTTCCCTCCTCAGACACACACCAAGGGACAACAGTGAAATCCACTCAGAGATTCCAAATACAGGCTACAATCTCCATTCCCTATCCTTTTATCTGTAAGATAACAACTGAAAATATCCTTTACTTGTAAAACCTTTCCCAAAGATATCATCTTCTGAGAAATAGCTTCTGATATATGAAAAATAGAGTACTTGTATCTCACCTAGAGTTCCAATCCCCTTGGTTTACCCTCTTTGTCCAGATATTTTCAGTTTAGATCTCCATTCTAGGACTCATTCCCATAAATTACCATGAATCATGAAAGCTGAAAACAACTTTTTCTCTCCCTGACTTCGTAAATCTGTCCAGAACTCTGCTGTTCCTCTTCCCACTGAGTCATTTTAGCCCTTTAAATTTTACCTTGGAAGCTTTCCTTTCTCTTTACTTCATGGTGATGACTTCTGCTCTTTAGTTGTGTAACACAGCCCAATGTTGAAAGTCAGGAATTACCCTAAAAACACAGCTGGAATTGGGAATAAAGTTGAGCATGCCTGAAGAGAACAACAGCAGGGTTATGTTTGATTGATCTGATAATTCTTATTATTGACAATTCCTACAGTGCCCTGGAATCTGCTGCTCAGGCAAATTCTCCCTGAATTTGCCCTGTGTGTTTGGGAAGCAGATCCCTCAGGGGGGCAGGAATACAGGTGGATCCAAGCTAAACTGGAGCTCAACTTCTTTTTGACAAATCTAATATCTCTACACTTCACTTTTTCAAAAGCTTTCTCATCATCCTGACGTGGAAGGGACTAAATGAACATTGCAGGAGTAAAGAAATTGCACTTCAAAAAAGGACTTGCCCTGGCCATCACCTCACACACCTAAACCAAGACAATTCCCAGGGTTCAGATCCATCCATACTTTCATATCTTGCCAATTCCAATGCAATGAGGATAATTTAGAAAAGCATAATTATATTTTAACAGATCAAAGATGAGTGTATTAAGTTGAACTAATTGCAGTGAGGAATTTTGACCTATTTTCTTTGAAGTCTTACAAAAAATTAATTAGGTGAGCCAGACCCATTTGCACAGGTCGGGTTCAAGATTCTTCATAAGATTTTTTTGCTGCCAATATATGATTTTTTTTAATGTAGACTAAAAAATTCATTTTCATTTCAGGATCAAGCAATTATTCATACAAGGGATAGGACTCCAAATAATCAGTATCTTCCTACTTCTGATGATTGTCTGAATCCAGCTATTCCTTTCTGCCACTCTGCTTTGTGTTTTCTCCCAGGGAAATCCAAGGCTCCTGAGGTGGATGTAGATCAGCAGCTTTACACAGATTTATTTATTAATTTACTTACTTAGTGGTTATGTCACAGAAGGCTTCTCTCCAATGAAATATTGTTTAAGAATAATTTATAACATATAAGATACAGTTTGGACCTAGAAGACAAATTTTAGCCTTCCCTCCACAGGCTCAGATGCAAAAGCGCTGAAAAGCAAAGGTGATCCTGTGCTTGGGCCCTCTCAGCTCTGTGCCAAAAAATGGGCAGCAGGCTCAGAGGGGAAGAAGAACAAAAACAATGAGGCTGTGGCATGGTTTGTTCCTTTCTTGATTTGAAAGGAGATTGGGTTTATCAATGTGAGATCTATTCTTTCTGAGGTGGCAGTGCTGAATATGGGGGTAAAGCTCTGCTGTGGAGTTTCTTCCCTGTCCTTTGTGGCAGCTGTTTTTGGAGATGTCTCTTCTTTTGCCAAATCTTCCTCCTAAATCTTGGAAGCAAAAATCAAGCTTCAGCTCAGAAAATGCCTTTTTTTTTTTTTCTTGAGGCAGCATGGAAGTAGGAAAGGAGTGGCAGACACGGTGATTTATCTGGGCTGTAGTTGGCCACATCTCCACAGCAGCTCCATCCCTTGGCATTGCAGGGACAGAGAGAGGCAAGAGGCACTGCCTGGATTTTCTCTCACATTTACACCAGGAGAGGATTTGTCTTCAGCCACGAGCACAAACCATTAAAATGACACGAGTCCAAATTCTGTCTGGTTACACAGAGGGACCATCTCTCTCCCTCTCTCTCTGTTTCTACCTGGCCAAAAAGGCTCCAAACCTTTCTACTCCCATTTCCTTCCTCCCCTTCCTCGTCTCCATTCCCTTAGGGTCCTACCTTCTACTGACTGACCTTTACCGACACCAACAACAATAATTATCCTATAATTAGACACTCTAAGTCACGTTGTTCCTAAAGCTGTCAGTGTGGGAAGGAAGCAAGAAGTGCTCAAGGTAAGAGTTTAAGGGCTGCTTCTTCATTGTACCACCAGAGCTATTTGTGCCAGGTCCTTGCCACTTCATTAAGTGGCTCTTGGGGTTCTCTTCTAATTGCATCTCCTAAGTAGCTGATGGCAGCTGATGACTCACTGGTTGTGTCTGCAGACCACAGCGATGGAGAGTGAAGGACACTCAGGGTTTCAGATTTCACGTTCCCGCTGCCATTAGGGCCAAATCGAGCCCTCCCGAGCCCGTGGTGCCACCCACGCAGCACTGGGGGAGCACCCCGGTCTTGTGGGTGTCACCCCAGAGCCTGCGATGCACAGCTTTGGTTCAGGCAAACGTGTGCAGCTTCTGTGAAATCCCAACACCCAGCAAATCCTCCTTGGTGTTCGAGATGCCTCTGAAACCACAGCTCTCACTGTCCCACCAAAACAGGTGGGATTTTGAAATGTTCTTGTGGAAATGTCCCAGCTCTGTGCCAAGGTTTGGAGCCCTGGATTAAAGGCACAGGGCTCGTTTTACCCCCTCTTTGGACATGAGCACTCCATTTAAATTCCTTAGCAAGACATTGCATATAAATGCAGAGAAATACATTAATTCCTTACAGCTGGGATGAGGGGCATTTCCACATTTTTCTCTTCCTCCTGGTCTTTAATGTCCTCTGGTATCATCTATTGCAGAGTAACAAATCCCTCTACCCTGGCTCTGACTTGAAATGTGTACCAGGGTTTCCCTTCTCACTCACTCCATGGCTGCTTCTTATTCCTCCATTCGCCTTCAAAAAAAAAAAAAAAAAAGTTGTTTCTTTTTATTCCTGCAGTTCCATTTTCCCTGGGCACAGAACAGAAATACACAGGATGGAATATCTGACTTTCCCTGTGTTGTCCACGTTTCACTGTCTTGCTGCTTGCATTGGTTATCCAAACCTCAGTGCAAATAGGACGAATAAAATCACACTTTCCCATAATACCCAACCTCAGTCCCGAATTTCTCCTGGCTCTTACTCAGGCTTGGTTATTGATAAGCATCAGGCAAAAGAAGGGTCTCTAGGTTAAATCTATATTGCTTTGAATTTCCCTTCCATGCTTAACATCAGACGCCACCAACACATCTTGAACTGATTTAAGGCCCTGGGGTGTTGCTCGGTGCCATTCAAAACACAGCAAGCCACTTTCCATGTGCTGGGGCCACTAGGGCTCGTTAGAATGGCATTTTTAATAAAACTTAAGTGTAACTACAACATTTTGTGGCTCCACTCTCCAGATAAACCACTACAGACGTCATTCCCCACCTCACCTCCCCTCTTACACACCCACCAGACTTTTGACCAGCCAGCCAAATTCATTCTGGGTGTAAATCTATGGCAATCAATAACATTCCTTCTGCTTGACACTTATTGTGGGCAGAAGTTTCCATAGGCTTGCTTGCCTATGTGTCTTTTTTTTCACTTCCTATAAGAAATTAAGTCTTGAAACAAAGCCCTGAATGTTATTATTCAGGTGAGGCAATGCAGGGGCATTAAAAACACTTTGGGTTTAGATGCAGCTGGTCTATGTTAGAGTTATTTTCTGGTCCAGAAAAGGCTGGGCTCTTTTTAATGCTTGAAGATTTTCCCTTTCACTGCCTAGAATAAAAAAAAAATACCTTTACCCAATGCAATTTCTTCTTGGCAAGGATATCTTCAGGGTTCAGAAAAGAGCTCTCTGCAGCTGGCTAGGATGTGACAGGCAAAAAAAGCAGAAAGCCAAAGGATGAACTCATTATCTGTGCCACTGGCCAAAACCAGATTCTGAAAGGATCATCTACATCTCACAGAGACAATTCTGCCCAGCTCAGTCAGGAGAGTTTCTTGGGAAGCTTCTCCGTGGGAGCTGGGGGAACTGGAGGGAAATGACCCCCCAGGACCTGCAGTTGCTGGAGCAGGAGCCTTTCCAGCAGAGAGTTTTCGTTGGTTGGTGCAGAGGGTCAGGTTCTGCATCTCCTCAGCAGGTTTGCTCCTCAGGTGACTCCTCTCAATAAATCCTGTTGTGCTGCTGCTGTGGGTTTCCTGTCACACTCTGGGTGTCACACCCGGGACAGAAGAATCAATACATGGATTCCCTGGAAGTGAATCCCTGTGTAGTCCATGGGATTTGGACAAAAAGCCTGAATCACAATTTCTTCACCTCTGGAGATTCCCATTTCAAGCTCTCCAGCCCCCTGAGGTCAGAATTCTGCTGTTCCCAAGTGGTTTTGCACTAATCAGCAAAGACCTCTGTGGGATATTTTTCGTACAGGTACCACCTTATGCTTCCTGATGGAAGAAAGGATCACCTTCCCCTACTCCTGGCAGTTCTGGTTTTTTGGCAAGGACCGAGTGTGAGTGCACGGACAGCTCCAGCTGCACAGCTCCTAGCAGGGTTTTAAACATTATATGGTCGATATATGAGGCTGATTGTGTGCTGGATGTGCTGTTCCCACCTCTTTCCCATCACAGGCCTGTCCCTGCTGAGGGGAGGGGAGGTGTGAAGTGTGTGGCAGTGCACACCCCAGGGCAGCAGCCAGCACCACCACCATCCCCAGCTCCCAGCGTCTCCAGGCCAGGCTGTTTAATACCAGAGCAATGAGGTGAATAAAACCCACAAAAGTTTATAGTGTGTAAATTACTGTTGCACCCTGCCCTCTGCCTCCGCGCTGAACTGAGGGGGATAAATGGAAACAGCCCCCTTCCCTGCCATGGCAGGAGGACTTCCAGGAGCTGGAGGAATTCCTGGGCAGCTGTAGAGGGGTGGAAAGCAGCAGGAAATGTCCCAAGCAGTTCTGGCTCTTGACACCTCAGGCCCTGAACACCCCATTCCCAGGCACTCGTGGGAAGAGGCTGTGCTGGAGAGCCTTGGCTCCAGGCCATGAATCTCCAGCACCCAGAGCCACAGAGGCCGAGCAGAACCAACCTCTGAGGGCCAGAACAAAGCAAAGCAGCAAAAACGGGCAACAAGCAGCTAATTTGGGATTTGAGCAGGGTAAAAAAGGAGGAAAACAAAGCTCTTTGGAGCTGGGCTCTGCTGGAGGCTGGGCTCTTGTTTTGCCTCTTCTCAGCCTCCAAAACTGTCCCTGTTGTGCAACCTGAATAGCTGCTGGCCATCCCGTATCTCACATATTTGAGAAGGCTGGAGAATTCTGTTCCAGAGGGTCTGCAAGTGCAGAGGGAACGTGCCATTGGAGACAGGCACCCACAACCCAGCTCAGCTCAGCTCCTGAGCAGCCCTGGCAGCTGCCGTGTTATCTTTGGAGCCACTGCTCACTCTGTCAAACCGAAAACACCACTAAACTTCTGAGCAAACGCTGCAACTTTTATGATCTCTTGGGGGGAAAAGAGAAGCTTCAGATAGTGTAATCTGATGAGTGTGGTACAGATGGAGAGATAGGCAGTGCCTGCTGGAAGATGCATCTGCATGTTATAAAATGAGGAGAGAGAGACCTGGCTCCCTGCTTTACCCTCAGACCTGGGAGCACAGAGCCCTTTAACCATTCCAAACCCTGCTGCTGGAAACAGGACCTGAGCAAGGGACAGAGGCACTTCCTGAAGCAGCTGCTGGCTCTCCACGGGTGTGGGAGAAGCACGAAGTTGACACTGGGTGCTCAAACGACTGCCTTTGCAGACGGGATTTCATTTTCTGTGCCTCAGTTTCCCTGTTGGTAAGACAGCAAAATCAGTTGCATCATCGAGTGCTTTGGTATTGAAAAAATGTTCTATCTAGGGAAAGATTTCACTGTTCTCATATTTCTGGGTGCGTAAGGGGTCACTGGGAGTTTAAGGAAGCTTACTGAGGTGTTAGTTAAAAATAGTTAATGATGTAAAAAAAAAAAAGAAACTCGGAAACATCCAGGGGCTATATTTGAAAAAGAAACGAACGCACAGCAACAGCAAGCAGCAACTTCGGCCAGGATTTGCTGCAGTGAGGTGTTTCAAGAGCTACAGCTGGGGCTGCTCCTGCTGAATCCGAGGGAATTGTAAGTGCTCAGAATATTCCAGGATCAGACCTAGACCCCTTTATTTCAGTGCCAAGGGCAGGGAGGGGGGGACTCCCAGCAGCAGCTCCAGCAACGGGGGCTGCGTGCAAAGGCACAATCCGAGGGTTGTTCTGCTCAAGCTGGGCACAGAAACATCGAGTTAAAGAAAGGTCATCTCTGCATCTTTCATTCCCCTCCTCTGCTCTGCCCTGGCTGGAGCCCGGGATTTGGCCTCCAGACTTTCTGGGAATGGCTCTGCTCCCGTGCCGGAGCACCCGCTCGGCCGATGGGCAAAGAGCTGCTGGTGCAGACACCTCGCACAGCCAATTAGCGGGGTAATTGGGAACTCCCCGGGATGAAAGGTGTAATGCTCACACGCGGTTATTCACCATTTTCATTACATGCCGTATCCGGGAAGCTGCTGGAATGGAATGCAGCGAGGCACTCCGTGATGAGGTAACTGGGAATGACCTGCTTTTCCTCATTTACCTCTGACTCAGAGCCATTCGAATACTCTGCTTTATGTGCCATATTGCCTTATTACTTTTACGACGCCCCGCAAAAGACAAGGAGAGCCAGCAGGTCTCTGCCCTCCAGAGGTTGTTTTATCAGAGAGAAAATGAGTGGAAGGTAATGCACAATAGGGAGGAGAAGGGTGGAGAGCTTGAGATGGCTGGACTGCAGAATAATCATTATTATTAAAGTCTTTATGGATATCATGGGAGAAATTAGTCTTAGGTAAGGATTTGAATGGAATGAGAGCAGCTGCTCAGCTGGCCAGAACTGGGAGGATGTTTAAGCAGAGAAGGGTGGTGTAGGGGAAAGATTGGATATACTTACTAATATATATATATACACACACACTTATATATGGCTATATCCAGATTTTATATATAGGGTTATATAGGAGATGATAATACCCAGCCCAGGCTGTAAAGACAGGACTAAAATAGAGGTCACACCTTCATTTTGGAAACAGCCCATCAAACCTGAGCTTCTTGAGGTTGCTTGTAAATTTTTAGGATCAGGTTTTCAGAGCAATTGAATGAAACCTGGCTGTATCTGAAGGGCAGTTGTGAAAAGCTGCCTCTCAAACACTCGTGCTTCAGGAGGTTGCCTGGCGTGTGGAAAATGGGGAATTGTTTTGCTGCCTGCATTAGACGTTTTGTTTTGGTATCCTCATCCTGCCTAAAAAGTGCCTGTTAAAAACCCCGGGTTCCCGAACCCTTCCCTTGGCAGAGCACGACATCCAACACTAAAGCTCTCTCTTGTGGTCCTGCTGTGCAAACACAGGTCCCTCGTTAGAGGCAAACGGTTCAGAAACTGCTGCAGCAAAACACAAAGCTTGTCAGGAGTTGAGAAACCAGGTCTTAATTTTCTGTTAATTAACCTGACTGTTTCTATTCCTAATTTTAAATAGAGGATGTTTATTATGGAAATTATTGGCAGCTTTTACTCTTCTCACACCAGAAAAAAATTATCCCTTCTTTTAAATAAGAGTCGAACTTTTTTGCAGCTATCTCCAAAATATTAAAAAGGCTGATTCAGGTGCGTACAAACCGACCTTCCCATTGTGCTGGAATATCCAGCTTCCACTTCCAAGAGTCATTTTGCCCTGGCTACCTTTGATTCCCCAGGCTGAAACCCTCTCCTTTGCATTTACGTGCAGAGCCCGGAGAGCCTGGGCAGGGCAGGGACACGGAAAACAACAGGGGCACCCTTTGGTTTTGCAAAAGCAGAACCTGTTCCCTGCAGATGAAAGCTGATTCACGGGACATTTTTCTGACAGCCAGCACTGTCTGTGCTGATTAAGGAATTGTGTGATCAGATAGAGAAAGTGGCAGGGAGCTGCTGTGTCATCTCCTGGTGGGGCTTCTGCCGCTGCCTCCTCGGAGCCACTTTGTTCTGGCACCAAGCTGGGCTCGGGTTTGGCCTTTCCTTGTCCTTGGCCACAGGGGAACCGTGAGCAAAACTTCAGGGGGAAACCTGGATTAGTTTACAGATGCTCCCTAAATGCCTGAGAGTGGACAGAAAAGTCTCCCGGGGCTGGGAAGAAGCTGGGATTTCCCAGCTGATCAGGAGTGGAAGGATGGAGCTGCCTGGCCCCAGGTGGGGCCTCGGGAAAGCTGGCAGCTCATGGCAGGGAATTCTCACGTGGAGAATCTCCTTTTTGGGCAGGGCTGAGGTGCTGCTGGATTTGCTTTTAATCCTGGAAAATTAAAGGGTGAAAGGAAGTCTTTCAAAGTGACAGAGCCACAAGGAAAATGTGATTATTTCCTTTCAGTAATACAGCAAAGAGGACCTTCAATCTGCAGGATGAGCTGTGAGATCTGAGGAAACCTCTGAGCTTGACCAAAGGGGCAGGAAAAGGTCTGAAAATGGCACATGGGGCAGGATTTTGGGAGGGTTCAGGCTTTGAAGATGGATGGGGGGAAGCAGGGGTTGCATTTCTTGGCTGTTTATCACATGGCATCAAACCCACCCACCCAGTGTCCCCATCCCTCTGCCAGGACCTGCTGGAAGTCACCCCATGGGCTCCAGTGACCGCTCTAAAATCCCCACAGGGGCTCTGATCCCACACCAAGCAGCCTCAACAAGGATTTTTTTTGTCCCTTCCTGTTCAACAGAGGAAAAATTCCACCTTTATCATGCACTCAAACACGGGACTCTCTCCTTCTGAGCTTATAATTGGCTGCCTAAAATCACATTAATATTATGATCCTGGCAGCTCTCAAACAGAAAATTTCACGGGAAGTTTTGAAATCCTAAAACTCCTCGTGTTCTTGAGAGTTCAGGAAAAAATTATTGCTTTCAATACGTATTTTTCAAGAGTTTTCTGAGAACTGGAGTGCCATGGACTTACTGCTTCATCTTCCTTTGTACTTTTTTGTTATTCCACATCCCAGAATGAATAGTGTTTAGATAATTTCCCTTTTTTCTGTTTAATATTTAATGCATATTCCAAACATGGCCAATTTTGGAAATTTAGAGAGTGGCCAAGTAAATAAAATGTCAAGAAATACTAACATTATTTTCTCTCCTGATAACAGCAATGCTAAAAAAAATTGTGCAGGTTAGTTTTTGACAAAGAAGACTCAAATCTTCTAAGACTAATTTGTCTGTTTTCCAAAAAATAATTTAAAATAGAAATAAATCTTTTCAAGTGGAAAATTCCAACCAGCTCTTTTTATCTAGACTATGGAGGGTCACCTAGAGATGAACAGAGTTGTTTAATGCAAACCCAGGCAGGACCAGGCTGCACTTTGCCTTACTGCAAAACTGGTCATTAAAACTAATTTGATTTTGAACAAGGCTTTTTTTTGTTTTGTTTTGTTTTTTTTCCCCTTCATTGTTTTGAAAGAAATAATAAATTTTCCTGGACAATTAGAAAATGACAATTTTAAAGGACTGGAAGAACAGGTCTGCTGAATGAATCCAGGCAGACCTGTGGCTGCTTTGGTAGAAAGGAACAATTCCAAAAAAACAACATTTTTGCAGGGTTTCATCCTCTGAATCATCGGCTGCCTTTAATGGCAACTGACACCAAATTGGGCTTGTTAAGGGTGAGGAAGCCCTGAGCCTCTGCCAGGGCTGGATTCTTTTTTCTTGTGTGGATGCAAAAGGCAGTGGAGATGTTTGGGAATGGCTCAACATGCAGGAGCTTGACAGTGGGGTTAAAAACCAGAGCTAACAGGCATTCCAAAGGAAAACTGGGAATGCTGCTGACTCCTTTGGAAAATCAAGGCAGAATGAAGCGCTTTCATATTAAGTTTCTTTAGAAGTTAATTTGCCAAAACAGCCAGTCAAGAAAAGAAATGTGGAAAAAACTTGAGCATCCCCCACTATCGTGACAGGGGTTTTTTCTTCCCCGATCTGGGAGTTAAAATCCTCAAACCTCACCAAGAAAGCATCAAACCCAGCCACCAGTGGACAGCCAAGTCACCAGGGCTGAACCCTCTGAGGGCTCCAGACCAAGCTCTCTGATTCAAAGTGGGAATTTTCAGGAAGAAAGGAAAAAACAGGCTTTGGACTTCTAAAATGCCCAAGGTGTTTGTGGGCAGGTTGGGTCTGTGCTGCTGTCACCAGGTCCCTGCTGCTCTGGGGAGCCAGGCTGGGACTGGCAGGCACAGAACCCTCCTTGCTGCTGAACTCTGCTGAAAATACTCAAAATCTACCCAGGGTATGGAGAAATGGGTAAATTTACCTCCTGGTATGGGTTAAAGCTGTTCAAGTCCTGATCTGTAACTGGGGATGTCAACTGGAGCTGCCTTCCAATCCTCCTCCTGCAGTCACACATGTATGTGACAAATATATGTTATTCTCCCCCAAAAAAAACCCTAACCAAAACAAAGGAAAATCAAATCAGAACTAAACCATGCTAATAAATCCAGTCATTGTCTGTTTGTAAATATGCTTCTATGCCCTCTCTTAAAGCATTTTCTTTTCCTCCTAGCAGAAAATCTCAAACCACAGAGATGTGATTTTGACAACTCTTATTCCCATTCTTTTAGAAAAGCCTGAATTTGTTGTCCCAAGACCTGCTCTACAATTTCCCTGGAAATGATTATGAATGGCAGAGTTAACAAAAGAGCTTACAAAGAGGTTATTATAGCTATTATTAATGTATATATTCAGCCAGACATTTGGAGAGGAGAGCTGGTTTTTCTTCTTCGTCCTGCAGCACCCCATGAACTGCTCACTTGTGCTGGTGGATTGTCGTGCTTGCTCAGAAAAACCCACAGCTCATATTGAAAAACTAACCCTTGTGTTTTGCCAGAAATGAAGGAAACTGCAAGCAAACAGCTGCAAAGTTGAGAAAAGGTGATTTAAATTTAGCAATAACAGCATCTTCATAACTGTTGACTTCTGAAAGTATGAGAGGAATGAAAGGGAACCTTTCCCTTGGTTTCATTCCCTGGTGTCATTCCTCATCATAATGTAATTTAAGTGCTGCCTTTTATATTGTTGCTTTGCAGGTTTCCTGTTTTTAAAGGTACACTGTCACATAAAATCAAACAATGCTTTACCTCTGCAGTGAATAACACTTCCAACTACTAAAACTGATTGTTAAAATGTCGTGTTAGTCCTTTCCATAAATCACGGCTGAAATCCTGACCTCGCTGAAATCAATCGAGCTTTGCCACCAGCTCCCATGGGGCCAGCACTCAGCTTCGGGCTTGATGGATATCCAGAGTGAACAATATCTCCAATTACCCGCTGAGGTTGGGCAAGTGCATTCCTCGTTCCCATTCCTTTCCTGCCTCCTCAGCCCCTCACAGCTTCAAGGGGGCACTTGGGCTGCTCAGCCTGATGGGCTGCCAGGGGTCGGGCTGATCGATGGTGCCGAGGAGCCTCTTCCTGCGAACACTTCAGCACATCCAGAGCTTTATCACCCCTCTGGAGCCGCTGCCCAGCTTTGTCATAATTGACAGAGCTGTGGCTGAGGTTTTTGCCCATTTTACATCCCTGTGTCCGGTGCAGGAGCAAAGCACAAAATGTTTTCTCTTTTCGTTTACTCAGGGAGTGAGTAATAAGCTCGGTACTTGTTTCTGTTGCTTCAGACAATGAAGGGAAAATATTTCGCTCTTTGTTTTTGCCCAAATCACTCTAATTGCCTCCTGGAAAGTCCACTTCATAAAAGGAAAACACATTTGAAAGTGGAGCTGGTAAGTTCATAACTCAGAGATTGAAAAAGCAGCGTTTGTTCCTCTAATCAGGCTTTCCAGGTCGATGTGTTCATCACAGTGTGTTTACTCATGCTTCATCTAATTTAGATTTAAATAGTTATCACGTGTCTATTTAAGACCATTCCTTAAAAATTAGAGGAAAAACCTGTGAAAAATCTTCAGATTTTACCTCCCTGTAGCTCTGGCAAGCTTTGACCTGAAACTTGGTGGTTTTTACTTCATTGCAAATGAATTTTAAGTGCTGGAGTAGGACAAGGAGAAGAAAGCTGCACGTCCCATCAGGGCATGAACCCGGGGTCTTCCTTTAGGACTGGCAGCCAGGGGAGAGGTTTTTCTCCCCGTGCTGCTGTCTGAAGAGGGGATGTGAGCAGCAGCAGAGCCGTGCGGCAGGCGAGGTGCCGCAGGCAGCGCCGCCGGGACTCCTGCAGGTACACGGGGCAGCAGCGAGCACTTCAAAATGCTGCTCGACACAAGTCCCGGGGCTTATTTCATTGCCTTCCCAAAGCCTGGAATCAAACACCGAGTGTATCGGATGTCTCCAGCAGCAACTCAACTCATGCACTCTTGTAAATCTCCCTCGTAATCCCCCTGCTGCTGACACTTTATTAGCCAGGCATTCCGGGCTGCTCTTTACTGGGGCACCTCTAAGTGATTGCAGATGGGAGCTCTGCTGGGCTCAGATGTGCTACCAGAGAGCTCTCTTCATATTTTCCATGCTCTGCCTCGTTTGTCAGATCGGTTTTAACCCTGTTGTGTTCAGGGTGTTTCCTAACTCAGCCAAGGTGCCAAAAATGGATGGGACGCCTGGGGGTTTTCATGGGGGTGAGGCTGCTCCTCTCTGCTCTACCACTTAAAAGCTCACTGAATCTCCAACCAGAGCTGCTGGGCAGGGTGAGGGGATGTGCCAGTGTTCCAGAGGGGAGCTGGGAATTGCAGGGGGCTGCCCAAAGCAGCAGAGATGCCAGGTGATGGATCCACAGCAGGGAGCTCCGTGTGCTCTGCTCTCAGCAGGTCCCATCGGTGCACAGGGAGAGCTGTTGGGTGAGAGGAAGTTCCTGGATTAAAAGTCCCCCGTGAAAGCCATGTGAACAAAACCACTCTGCATCCAGGCCTGGATCTGGGTCTCTGCTCTGAGCTGCCCCACATTGCCAGTTCTGGAGGGTGAGCTGCAAACCCTCCTGCCATGGTGCCCGCAGTGAGGAGAGCACAGACAGCCCTGCCTCACTTCCCATCCAGGCTTACCCCAAATATCACTGCACACTTCCTGGGAAAAACACTGGAAAATCACTGTTTTATCTCCCCCTGCCTTTCAATGAGCAGAACTTTCATAGATACATTAAGAGTTCCAGGCTGCCCAACCTGTCTTTCAAATTTTTTGTTGCCAATCCTCCCTAGTGAGCACAAGGTCCATAGTGCTGGGCTGGAAAAAGTGCAATTTCCACATTCTTAGCAAAGAGGAGTAGGCAGCACCCACAACGTTAACTTTGTTTTTCAGTTCAAATGAAAATCAAATCAAAGCTCTGCAGTGCTTGTTTTTCTGAAATCATAAATGGGACATGGAATGTGTTCATCCCTGTGATGACCTTGAGGTAATGGGAATTGCAGGTGGGCTCTGCAGTGCTCCAGAATTAACAGCTTCTTGGGAGGAATGGCTTTTAGGATTTCAGGTTGGAGAAGCAACGCTGGGTAAAGGAATTGATGTTAGAAATTCCCCAGAGATGAGCAACATTCCCAGCACTACCCAGTGAATCTGTTGTCCCAGCAGATTCAGAATATTACAGAAAGAATTTTAAAAATCAAGGCATGGCACCTGTGTCTTTGAAACCATTAATTTATTTAATTGCTTTGCCTGAGAAATGTTTGCCACAACCACTGAAACAATGTAAGGCAGGCTCGTAATTGCTCAGTGAAATGCACACAAGTGTTTTTATAACAGCTATTTTCCAGAAGCTCTGATTTCTCTGGTTAAATTGAGTGTAATAAAGACAGCAAGTCTGTGACAGACAGGTTGTGGCACCTGTGTTTCCAGATGGGACACAGGAGGAAAGGTTTGCTCATCCTGACTATTAACTGAGCTCTACAAACCCACGTTGCCCAGAGTAAGCAGGTGCCTATCAAAGCAGAGCTCTGGGAATTCCTCCAGTGATTCATGCTTTTTCCAGCCATCCAAACAAGCTCTGCTAAGCTGCTTGACTCCATAAACTGGACTGCACAAGTAAAATGATGAAAAGCATCATAATTTATATCCCAAAGAACATGTGCCTTCCATATTGATACATCAGCAGGTCCCAGGTTTTGGCTGAATGGTTTGGCCAAGTCAGGCACTTGTGTTGCTGTGGTTAATGGGAATTTGTTCTCCACATATGGGCAGCAGTTCTCAGCAAGACTCACTGCATTATCATGGAGGATTAAATTCACATAAATTAAACATGTAGCCAACAGTGGCTATTTTATTAGGAGAACATTGTTTGTGCATGATTGCAGCCAGATTTTTGAAGGAAATCAGCCCCCAGCCAGACTCCAGAAGGAGCAGGCTGCTTTTTAAAGCAACTCAACATTTTGGATGCTGAGCTTCTGAACATTTGGCCATGAGGATCATTCTATTCCATCCACAGCTCATGGTAATGTATTGGCTGTGAGACCTTCAGACATTCTTTATGACCCCATATTTTGTTTTCCATGAAGATACATTTCTTCAGGTTGAGAGGGGAAAACATTTTCAGTGTTGCAGGAAATCAGGGATCTTGTTGTATCTTCTCTGTTCTTCTAAGTGCTTCTGATCTCTGTAACCAAAGGCATTTTCTGATACTGTGAGCTGAGTATTTTATAGCTCACAGCATCAGATTTCCTACCAATTTCTGGACCAAATGTGCATTATAGAGCTATAAAAAACAGAAGAAGACTGGACTTTTGCAGTGAGCCGCTTTAAACCATGCAGGTTTATGCTGCTGGTCAGCAGAACTCATCATCTGCATGTCAATGCTCCTTAAAAACTCTTGATCACTGGCAATTTTAATTCAGCTGAAAAGATAAAAACTTTGTTTAGTTGGTGTGAAATATTCATCTCTATTTTCTTCTAGGGTGTGGTTTCAGTATTTCCTTTTAGGAGCAACACATTTCTGGGAAGGTGGAAATTTGCCTCTGTAGGAAACATCTCATTGAGGTCACACCTCAAGTGCTGTGTCCCGTTCTGGGCCCCTCACTTCAGGAGAGACCTGGAGGGGCTGGGGGTGCCCAGGGAAGGGAGCTGGGAAGGGGCTGGAGCACCAGGAGAGGCTGAGAGAGCTGGGAAAGGGGCTCAGCCTGGAGAAAAGGAGGCTCAGGGGGGACCTTGTGGCTCTGCACAGCTCCCTGACAGGAGGGGACAGCCAGGGGAGCATCCAGGGTGAGAGGGAACGGCCCCAGGCTGGGCCAGGGGAGGCTCAGCTTGGACAGCAGCAGGAATTTCCCCATGGAAAGGGAGCTCAGGCCTTGGCAGGGACTGCCCAGGGAGGTTGGGAGTGCCCATCCCTGGAGGTGTCACCTGGAGGTGGCACTGAGAGCTCTGGGCTGGGGACAAGGTGGGGATCTGGCACAGGTTGGACTTGATGATCTCAGAGCTCTTTTCCAACTTTAGTGATTCTGGGACCTCTCAGAAATTTGTCAGTGCATTATGGGCACCTACACGTGGCAGATGTGAGTAATGGCAGTGCAAAGGTAAAAAGAAACACAATCCATTTTGCTCAGGTATTTTTGAGGCTTTGAGGGGGGAGGATGGGTGGGAATTTCACATGGCTGAGCTCTGGTCCTGCAAGATATTACAAACAGGTCCCCAGCATAATGGATCTTAATAAATCTGCTTCCTTAATATTTTTCATAATTATTGTTGGATCTACTTTTGCTCTCATGTCAGCAGAAAATGAGGCAAGAAGATTGAGGTCCTGCTGTACCTGGGAAACAGATGTAAAATTACTTTCCTTTTTTATGCAGGTTTTAATCAATGACTGCATACCTGAGGAACACCTCCGAAACCCATCCTCTACCACACCAGCAGATGAGAAAATGCCATGTTCCTATGGAAGGATCTCAAAATAAGAATTATTTTCCAATTTTTGCACATTTCCTGTTTTTCTTTCCCCCTGTGGCCCCTGCTGAGAAGCCCTGGGTAATGCCTAACCTAAATGTTGCTTTAGTCACACACCAGCAGTCACCCAGAAACCATCGAGCGTTATTAAACTGCCCTCATTCCTCCTTGGGCTCCATCAATTATTGAGACTGATGGGGGAAAGGTTCAGCCAAGGTTGGAGCCTGTGTGTGTCTCTGGCCCACGGGGAGCTCTGTATCACTGCTCTGAGCCAGCAGAGGAGGCACTGTGGGTTTGGTTGCTCCTGGGGCTATAAATCCAGGGAATGTGCAAGTTCCAGCGATTCTCGACTCTCCCTGTAGGAATAAGGAGGGAAGGAGGAGAATCACTAGCTAATGTCAGCAAAAAAAGCTTCCCAGAGCAGTGCTCTGATCTGCAGTGCATCATTAAATTTGTCCCTAAGCTGCTCCATTCCATCCTTATTTGTTTGGCCTTTATTTACAATTCCCTTTTGAGGCGTTGTCTTCTTTTCTATGCATTTCTCTTCCCGTCACTGTTGTGGCTCTTCCATTTGGCTCCACCAGAGAATCCCTGAGCACCAGGGCTGCCAATCCCTGAGCTGACAATCCCTGAGCACCAGGGCTGTGACAGTGATGAGGATCAGGAAGGGCTGGGGGTGAACAAAGTGAGAGGGGCACTTCAGCCCTTGTGCCAATGCCCTTCCCAGCCTTGCAGTTCTGCCCCTCATCCCTGGCTCTGCTGGAGTTGTGGATCTGGGAGCACATCAAACCCACTTCCACACAGCTCTGGAAAAAGAAAGGGGCTTCTTTGATGACCTCAGGTATTCACCTTCCAGGCATTAATTTAATTTTTTGCTGTGGCTTTTGCAATTTATGCAGACTTTGCCTGTAAACTGGAAGGTACTTGCAGGTCTGCACAAAGGGATTCCAGCTCCCACCAGGTTTACCCTCACCTGGAGATGGATCTGGTTCTGCCAGCCTGGCTTTGGCTGCACTCTGGCTTCCACCATGTGACTCCAAGTAATAAATGGGATGGGATTGTGTAGAGTCAGAGGGTGAAGAAAACAAAAACCTATTTTAAAGTCTATGGGGACTGTCTATTATAATAATGAGAAAGTGGAAACCTAATTAAAACAAAGGTTATGAAAAGCAATTTCACAATTTCCTTTCATTTGCCAATAAAAACATCTAGATTATATATGACAGCCTAGCATTTGCTCAAAAGCCAGAATCCAAAATGTCTCAATATGAAGATGTATTGGTAGAAAATATTTAATCTCATCCAGCCTCTAAATTCAGATGTGAATCATGAATTCCTGCAAATTTCCCTTAACAGCTGTATGTTAAAACCTTTCCCAGCTGCTATAGGTCTGTTCATTTTTCAAAGTTATTAAAGGATACACCCCCTCTAATAATTCTCAGATCATGGTGAGACACAAAAGGTTTATGTATTTCAACAGAAACCTATTTTGCATTTACAGTTCTGCATGAGAGAAGGGCTTGTTATTTCCCCTGAGGCTGATCAATACTAACAGGAATAAAAATGGTGATGACTTTGAGGTGTTCTTTGAAAAATTTCCAGGACTTGGAACCCTGAACAAAACATACAGGCAAACCTAAAATAAGTTAAATTACATAAAATGTGATTTGAAAACCTTTAACAATCACCCCTGCCAAACCCAATGAGCCCTTTTTAATGTGGCTGCAGTGACAGGAACTGGATCAGAACAAGCAAAGCAAGGAATGCACAAGAATGAATTCATTTAATGCAGGGAGAAGGTCCTTTCATGACCTTGTTCCAAGCACAATCAGCTGCCAGTTCTTCAACCAGCCCAGAGTGGAATGAACACTCTGGGGGATGGCACTTGGAGTTCTCTGAGTCTTGAATTTTTTGATATAAAGGATTTCCCCTCCAAGGACAGACATATCCAAGCAGGAACAGACTTTTTTTTTAAAAATAATTTGGTGAACAAAACCACATGGGCTTGAGTTTGTGAAAAACAGTAAAGTTGCTGTCTTCTGTTTCTTGCCTTTGAAATTATTTAGCACTTATTTCTTAACTATTTCAAATTGCTTTTTTGAAGAAGCACTTGTCAAACTTAGCAGAAATTGGTGCCGTGTCCCCATATTTGAGTTTTGCACTCTTTTTTTTTTCTAGTGAAGACCAACGTAACAATGATTCCCATTCATTAAAAATACCCTAATTTTTCTTCATTGAACAAGGAAAGCATAAATTTTAGAAGACTGATATCATCAGAGATTTGTTTCTGTCATCCTCTCTTCTGTTCTCCAGAGCTTTGAGGACACATGAAATTATCTATCTCCTTAAAGCAACAGTTCCTCCATATCTCTGGGCTACAAGGAACCATTTTGTTTATGCAATTGCTGCTGATTTTATCTCTATCAGTGCCTGCCACTTCCTCAAATTAGCACTCAGATTGTTGTTGTGTCCCTGGAAAGGAGCAATTTATTTGGCAATCACTTGAAAAAAAGTTTGGTTTAAGCAAATTGCTTTGCTCAGAGGGAATCCCTGGGTAGAATCAGTTTTCCAGGACAATATCCAAGTGCTTTTACCCACAAAACTGTCCCTTCTTTACCATTTTGCCTCATCCATTAGAAAGTTTCCTCAATTACAGCAGATGAAGCAGAGATCTCAGAGGCTGCTCCTCGCTTTGATGTTCAGCCCTGCTGAAACCCTGTTCTGAGCTGGGTATCAACCAGGCAGCTGTGCTGTCATCTGTACATAGAGAGCAGCTCAAAATACTCACAGAAGCTCTAAAATTCTGTTTTTCTTACTCTGAGTGTTTGACTTTGCGGCCTCAATAAGCTCTGAGTGTGGGGAGTAAAGGTGATTTTTCTTTTTTTGGTGAATTTCCTGAAAATGCAGGAAAATCAGAGTCTTATTCATGTGGGTGGGAGGGGCATCCATCCATCCCTCCATCCCTCCATCCCTCCATCCATCCATCCCTCCATCCACCCATCCATCCATCCCTCCCTCCATCCACCCATCCATCCATCCCTCCATCCATCCCTCCATCCCTCCATCCATCCCTTCCTCCCTCCATCCCTCCATCCTGAGCCAGCAGCACCCCTGAGAGCTGCAGGATTCCAGCATCCTTTGCATGGACCAGGATTAGAAGGAGGTGAGATATTTGTTGGATTTTGATAGTTTTTTTGGGGAGCAGAGACCAGGATTCCAGAAATGAAGGAGAACCAGGGTATTTCCAGTGAGAACAAACTCTTTACTCTGTCCCCTCACTCCTGTCCCTCCAACAGCTCAAATCCCAGGATTGTGTATTTGCACTCACCCAAAATGATGGGTGTAAATTGTCAATGAGTCACTTAATTGTCCCCATATCCTGCAGATAAAATGTCCCTGTGTGTTACAGTGGCAGCACAACAAATCCATGATGCTCTGAGGGCACAGCAAGGCAGGGCTGGTAGGTAAAGCCAATTTTTTTTTCTACTAAACCAGCTGATGCAATTGGAATAATCTCCCAGTTGCACATAAATGAGGTTTTGGCTTATCCAGGAACTGTTCCAATTGATTTAAAGTTGTTCAGAAATAATCTGCTTAATCAAGGCCAGAATGCTTAGTACCATATAAAATAGATCCCTATCTCTGCAAATCTGATTACTGGTTTATTCTGGTTAGAACTTAATCCATGACACACAGTTTGTGTTTTATCTGCAGGAACAGCCCAGCAGCCACTCTAAGCCTTTTATTGGCCTTGCTTACAACTCATGTATTTTATATATTTTATGTGGTCTCCAGAGCAGGTGGTCTGGATTTCCTGGTGTCCACACAAGTTCTGGGCACTGGGCTGTTGTCCCTTAGTCCGTCAGTGCCCTGACACAGGTGTTCACCAGAGAGGAACCTGCATGGTTCCATCCCTGGAGGTGTCCAAGGAAGGCCTGGACATGGCATTCAGTGCTCTGGGCTGGGTGCCAAGGTTGGCCTCCATGGTCAGTGATTCTGTGAACCATCATCTTTCAACTCTGGGTTTGGGTTCTTTTGTCTTTAGACAGAACAATCTGTCTGGAAAATCGGTTTCCAATGGGGCTGTGTCCATTAAGGGGGTTAAGGGTGTCCACTCTCAGGATTTGGCTTAAACCCACTCTGAACTGAGTTGCTGATTTGTTTAGTAATACAGAAATCAACTGGATACTAAAGTGCTCCTTGAAATGACTGGAAATTCGAGTGGAGTGCGTTAAAAAAAAAAAAAAAAAGACAAAAAACCCCACCAAAAATTGTACTATTCTAAGTAGTTCCTTCTGAAAACACAATATTTGGTTCTGTTGTCAAGCTGACAGACTGGAACAGGCTCCAGTAATTTCTCTATCAGTGGCACTATGTCATGAAACTGCTGCAAACTTCTTTAAACAAATTTCTGAATGCAAAGAGGTTCATAGAGCAAGGGGGAAGGTAAAATGAGAGAATCATCTGGGATTACTGGAACAAGCCGTGCAACTGTCAAACCCTGAGGAGAGAGAGAGTGAGCACACTTCATCTAAACCCTCCCATAAAAACTGTGGGTAATTAGAGGCTTAGATTTATTGAAAACAATGAAAAAAAAAATCATAATTACCTTTGCATATTTTTTCATTCGCTGTTAGAAAGTGATCCCAGTAATTTGGTGTTCAGCGAGCAGGGCACGTTTTGCATTGTTGTTCCTCCACTGTTCCCTTCTGAGCAGAAGTGCTCCAGGGGAACCCTGCTGAACAGGTCTGTTCTTTCCCTTTTTAAATCTCGCAGCAATTAGCAAGCATTTCACGGGCCATTTCGACCCAGGAATGTGACTTGGCAAAATGGTGCCCAGCTCGGAAGGGTTGTGAAATATATCCTTGTTATAAAATGGGAAAGGTTTCCTTCAAATGGGAGATGCCCTGGAATAAAATCCCCCTCAATTTAGAAGGACGTTTCTTTCTCAATTCTTTTTACCCAAACCCAAAGGAGAAACTGATGCTGGGAAAGGCCTCTTAGAAACCTCTGTGAAAGTCATTGCACAGCAGAGGGGAGGCTGACAAGAAACCTCACGATCCCTCTTGTACACGAGTGGATGAAGAAGAAGGTGGAAGAAACCAGCCAGAGCCCACGAGGGCAAACACCCAAGGCCTGGGGCAGAGCTGGGGCAGCCCAGCCATAGGAGAAGTGGTCATATTTCAAACTAGGCAAGTCCAGCCCAATCCTGTTTATGAAATGCAGGTGGAGCATAATTCAGAGTTTGTGGTTGGAGCTTTAAAACTCATCCTGCTTCGGTTCTGCCCTCCCTGGAGACCGGCTGCCTCCTGGCACATCCATGTCAGGATGCTCTGAGCTAACAGAGGCTGAGGTTTGCAGCTCTGCAGTTCTGAGGGCTGAGCACAGGACAATTCTCCCCTCTGGAATCTGCCAGCATCCTGCAGCCTGGATAACCTGAGTGATTTGGGGTTCCAGCACGTCTGCTAGCCCAGGTGTTTGATGATTTTTCTCCTGAGTGAGAGCAGTGTGGTTTGGGAGATAAAGATCTGCCTCGGGAAGAGCAGCCAACGCTGGGCTATGACAGCGAAACTTCAGAAGTGCTGACAGATGAAAAATATTTTGTTCTTCCTTTTCCAAATCCTGGAGCAGTTCAGCTCTGTCCCTGTATCTGTCCTTTCTTCCTGGGGAACCCTGGTGGCCTCATGCAGAGCAGAGGGTCTGTGCCATGTCCTCTGCTCATGCTGGAGGCTGAGGTTACAAATTTCCTCCCTGATCTATAAAGATGCCACCACAGAAATGTTTCTGGAGAGGCTGCCCAGAAATAACTGCACCATCAGACTTTCAGGGGCTTAGACTTTTTGGAGGGGTCACAACACAGGCTGTGGGAGCCACAGAATGGTTTGTGTTGGAAGGGACCCTAAAAGTCATCCAGTTCCACCCCCTGCCATGGGCAGGGACACCTCCCACTGTCCCAGGCTGCTCCAAACCCCATCCAGCCGGGCCTTGGGCACTGCCAGGGATCCAGGGGCAGCCACAGCTTCTCTGGGCACCCTGTGCCAGGGCCTCCCCACCCTCACAGGGAACAATTTCTTCCTCATATCCAAGCTAACCCTACTCTGTTTCAGTTTTAAGCCATCCCCCATCGTCCTGTCACTCCAGACTCTTGTAAAAAGTCTCTCTCCATCTTTCTTGTCTTTCCCCTCAAATCCTGGAAGGGGTCAGTGGCAATGAGGTTACCCTGAATCTACTGCCTTCCTTTCAGAAATGGCTTTTCCCCCATCCCTGCAAAGACTGTTTCTCTGGGATTGATGTATGGAGCCTAGAGCAAGCAAAAAAAGAAGAATAAATTCATAGTCTTCAATTAGAAAATAATTTATAAACATTCTTGTATGGGAGATGGTATGGACACGGTAGAAAGGGAGGAAAAAACACCCCAAGTGGCAGCTGAAGCCTTAAATTCACAGAAGGGGCAGAATCTTGCAAATATTAGTGTCAGCCTGGAGGTTTGGGATATTCATTTGGAGAGGAATGCTGCTGGTGCTGAATACATCAGACTCTCACTGACTTCTAAACCCAAAGATGTTGTTCTTCAAACAAGCATGACGTGCTCAGAGAGTGCCACAGTGCACAGATTTAGGTCAGATGGGGAAGAAGAGGAGCTCTGGCTGCAAGTTTGGGGTTTGCCCTCACTAAATGAGCTGGCTGGGATGTTTGCCTTTGCTTCAGCACCTGACTGTGCTGTTACAGAGCAATAAATGCAGCCCTTGCATAGCTCAGGAGATCTGAAAATGAGATCAAGTTGCACAACTCAGTTAAAAGGCTCCTACTGGGCTATTTAATATTGGTCTGGAATAGCTACAGTGCAGCAAAGCAATCCTTTTGCATTTGTTTCTCTGGATTTCAGCCTTTTGCTGCTTGTGCTTTTGTTGCTATTGTCAAGAAAAACCAACCTAGAGCAGTAAAACAAAATTCCTGTGTGAGCTAAGGCACAGGGGGAGTGCTCCCTGTGTCACCCTGATCCCCAGCGGGGTTTGTAGGGAAGGGGAAAAGCTCCCATCTGGTTTTCTGCTCCAGGAAAAGCCAAAGCTGTGTTCCACTAGAGGGTGCATCAGCTGCAAATCTCTTACTGGAAACCGGGATTTTGTTCAGAAGCTGCTCTCTTCTGTAGCTCTGAAATTAATCTGAGCAGCCCCAAGTACCTGATGTTTAGTTCTCAGCCTCCTTCAGCTCACCTGAACTTGCCCGTGGCGGGTGGCTTTGTCAACAGCAGATAATTTATTTTGGCTCTTCCAATTCCACTTGCTTGTTGTCTGTTGCAGAGCCCCAGGCATAGCAAGATTATTTAAATGTATTGGATACAAGGATTTGCTGTTGAGGCACCAGAGCCTCGGTGTCTCAGCTCCCTTTGCTGGTGGGATGAACAGCCAAGGGTTGAGGGCAGAAGGTGGAGATTGCTGAACTCAGTCCAAAACGGAGCAGATTGGGAATTTTCAGCTGGGTAAAGGCACTGCCTTGTTCTCCTGCTTATCTCAGCCTAGGAAAGTCCTGGAGCAAAGCATCCTTTTCTGTCTGCACCTCCCTGCCAGACAGATCTTCATCTTTTTTGCTCTCAGGAATTGTATTTCTTGGAGGGTGGCATGTTTCTATTTATCCAAGGAGAAGTTATTACAGCTTAGGGGACTGAAAGCAAATGGGGATGTTTACAGACAGGAAGAAAGCTTATAAAGCCATTTCGAGTTCTATCTGAGATGTAAATTCTTCCAGGCCAATAGGTCCAATCTAGTTCCTATTTTAAGCAGTCACTGGATAATCCTGTTCATAAAACAATCAAAGCCCCACCTGCTCCACTGCACTGTGCTTCTTCTAAAACACCCAAAGACAGCCTGCAAATCTGAGAGGCAAAAGGGTGAAATAACTGTGGTTTGATGCCACCAGACTTTCTGTGCTCCTGCCTCACAGAACACATTCACCAAAGGCCCTGTTTGGCTCCTCAAACAATAGTAGGTGGTGTTTATGTGGTAAATGCAGTTCCTTTCCCCACCAACCCACTGTGGGAAGGATTGTGCTCTTCCCTGGGTGCTGTAAAAGCCACGGGGCAGCCAGGACAGAAATTCCCTGATATTCTGACAGCTTCCCTCCCTGGGACCTGAGAGATGAGGAGCACGTGCAGGTGGGGGGATGGAACTGCAGGTAAGCCCTGGCTGATGCTGCAGGTGCTGGGGAGCAGAGTGAGGTGTCCCTGGGACTGCCTAAACCTTCCTTTATAGATTTTGTGTCTTTTGTTCAGCCTCAGATGTGATAACACAAACCAAAGCATCTCCTGGGCACAGCACAGCACTGACCCCTCACTGCCCTGAGCCAGAGCCCAGCAGCTGAACCCCAATAATTTGGATATTTGTGTCCTTTGAAGGTGCAGGTGGGAGCTTCAAAATGTCCAGATGACCCAGAGAGAACCCACTCTCTTGGCTGGCTGTGAAGAACTGGATCACTCAAAGCACAGATTATTAGCAGATGATTCTTTAGCACAAAGAAAAGTGCAGGGAGTGAGAGGGAGGACAGGGCCTCTCAGGGCTGCTCTGCACACAAATATCCCAGCACTGTTGTCCTCCTGGATTGATATTTTCCCATCTGGAAGACTTTTCCTGCATTCCTGTGCCCTAAGCAGCGTTTCAGGGTCTGTCCCAGGAGGTGCTTGGCTTTCTGTGGGTGCCCAAGTGCAGTTTGTGCTGCAGCTCTGTGTCAGTGTCCAAAAGGACACAGAAGGGGCTTTGCCCCCTGCTCAGGAGCAGGCAGGACCCCCCAGTTCCTCCTCTGAAATCTTCCTCTGGTAGAGCCCAAATTCAGCAGTAGATGGCACCAGCAGGATGGGAAAACGGGCTTTAAACTCCTGAAATCCTAAAAAAACCAACATTACAAATCCCCCAATGTTTCACAAGGCACAGACAGCTCAATCAAAAGCCCAGGCAGCTGTTGCTGGCAGAGGTGAAACACCCAGGGTGGCCCAGGGTGTCCTTCCCAGGGCTGGGGACACGCTCAGGACAGGGATAACACACACACAATTCCAATTTCCATGCACACAGCAGCAGTTTCTAAGGCAAACAGAGGAAGCTGCTGGGAATTCACTGCAAATTGGACATTGCAGGCTCCAGCAATGCTGTACTGGGAGCATTCCTCTTGCTGTCTTTCCTAGAAAATGCATCCAAGCTGAATTTCTGCCTCAGATGTTGACCAGGGCTTGTATTTCCTCTTTCACACCTGTGGCCATGGGGATTATTTGATACAGGTAGAGCCCACAGGATTGTAGGTTTGAAGTTTTGTGTACTACTATGGTTTCAGATGGATAAATAATTGCCTAAAATATGGAAGAAACTCAGATAAGCCAAGCCAGGACACTTCCTGCTGTTCTGGAGTTTTGTGCTTACTTTTTTTCCTTTTGTTTTGGACGCACACAGGAAAAAAGTGACCCCTTGGATCCATGTCCTGCAGTGTTTGAGGAGAAGGAGATGAGCACAAATTAACCAGCTCCTGTTCCTGTCCTTTCCTACCTAAATATGACTCTCAGAGCACTCAGAAATGGTGATGGAAGGAGGCACAGAGTGAGGGTGCTGCAGTTCAAAAAACCAGCCTCCAGTTTTAGCCACCCCTTTGGGAAGAGCTGCTGAGTGCAGGTTTCTACTGATGCCATTATGATTTTGTTTTTTCCTATATCCCTCTCATATTCCTCTTGCTATACACTTTCCTGCAGCTTTTATGCATCCCTAATGCTTTTAACCCACATGCTTGTAATTCCCCAATGTCGTGGCAGAAACAGGCTCGGAACAGAGAAAATCTCTGTGAAAGCCATGGAACAGTGCTTGTGAGAAGTTCTCACCCAGTGAATCCAAACCAACTCTCTGCTCTCAAGACCAGCCTCACATCAATGTGCACAAAGAGTGTTAAACAATGACAGCACCTTGCACCTGCCAGGCTGTACATGAGAGTCACTTTAATTAGTTAAGATAATTGTTCATATCTTTTACCAAATGAGGTTTTGTTTTCCACAATCTGTGTTATATATTGGAGTGTGAATTCTTAATAAAATCTCTCTTTGCCTTGATGAATATTTGGAGTCTATTTTGTGTCCTTGGACTCGACAGTGACACCCCAAGCCTGATAAGTAGCTCAGACCCAAAATTCTGTTAAGCCAAAAGACTGAACAGCAGAGCTGGGGGTCAAAACACCCCAGACACCAAAATCCTCTCCAGAACACACTCTGTAAA
Source organism: Chaetops frenatus (assembly GCA_013400775.1). Lineage (NCBI taxonomy): Eukaryota > Metazoa > Chordata > Aves > Passeriformes > Picathartidae > Chaetops > Chaetops frenatus. Next base: position 86,401 of record VZTR01021639.1, on the reverse strand, counting down.
CTGAGATAGACTCATGCAGGGGGGGACATTCCTCAACAGGGGGCTTCTCTTGAGCCTCCCATGGGGGAATCTGTGCTAGATATGCCGATATGCAAATGTGCACAGTTCTGTAATTGTACACACGGGGCATTTTGCCAGTGCCCTCTCCTGGGGTGCATCCAAGGACCCTTAATAAACACCAAGGTAAAGCCCTTGTTCCTCTCTAACCTTGTCTGGCTTTTATTCCAAGAGCACAGGTTAAGGCATCACTACCCCAGCAAAATGCATTTCTGAGCTGCTCCCCAGAGTTATTGGTGCCTTCCATTCTGAGAGTGTAACACAATGGAGATTTTAGCAGGCGGTGCAGATGGTATTAAAAGATGCTTTTTAAGCTGTATCTGCCACCAAAGGGCCTCTGTTTAAACATCTTTATTTTCTTCAGAGCCTATCTGCCACTGACATGCCCCTGTAACTTGTTGCTGAAAGTTTTTCCGTGCAGCTCTTTAACCTGATGCTTCCAAACTCTGCTGTGGGGTGTGATTGCATTTGGCAGCGTGGTCTGACCATCACATCTGAAAGTCCCTTGATAAATTCTATATCCAACAGGCTGGACAGGATATTTTTAATTGAAATAGGCATTAAATGGCTCAGTGAGCAGCTTTGCAGTGGCTGTGCTCCAGAGATAGTAGGAGGAATATTAATGTGCACCAGAAAAGGGTCAGTTTCTCCAAAGATTGTACAGAAGGGGAAGACCTTGTTTTTGAGATCTCTCCAACAAAAGTGTTTTCAGCAAGAATTGGAAATGAGCAACTCTTCCATGCAGGCAATTTGCATATCATTAGCCTTCCGGGTTTGTTAATTGTTTTCACCTAGAGGAGGTGGGAGAGTTTAGTCTTTGTTTGGAAAATGACAATGCTTTCAGCAAGTGGCACATTTTATTTGTGATAGATGATATAATTTTTTTTAACATTTTCTGTGAACTGCTACCAATTTTGATGGAGATGATGATGCCCTTTCAAAAGAAAATTGAGACCTTTCCAGTAGCTCCCTCAACATTTAATTTCCTTGTATTTCTTTGTATGTGGCTTTTTCAAATAAAAGAAATATTCTCCCTTTGTGTCTTTCTTCTCTTCCCTCCCTCCAATTCCCGGGGTAACATTTAGAACCACACCCTGCAGTAACGTTTTCACAATCACCTCTGTAACGCTGTAACTTCACAAGAATTCAAGAAAAAGACTGAAAATTCAAAAGGCTTTTGAAAATCTTTGTCCATGTTTGAAACTCTGACGTCCTGTTTGCATTTTTGTCTTGTTTTGTGTAGTGCTGAGGGAACTTTTGCAGCCCAGAAGGAGGCAGGGAGGAGGAAGGGATGCACAGGCTCAGGGTGGGATGGAGCTGACCCCAGCAGGTGCAGCCTAATCCTAACCCATCACTTTATTCATTTGATTTATGGATCTGGCTGTGATGGGTCTGGGATGTTTTCCAAGTGCCTTTACGAGTTTTGGTCCAAGGGTTCATTTTTGTGTGGTCAATTTGGGTTTTTCTAAACACACCCGATGCGTTTTAATGCCTGATGCACCTGGACCAGCACAAATTTGGGGTCTGTGCTTGAAACCACGAGCTAGGAAAGACAGCAGGGGGATTCAAAGATGCTCACAGTGAAGTTCAGGGGATGAGAAAAAACCCTTTAAATTCCTGTTGATGCCTGGACACCTCTGATTTTGCTCCTTTCAGTTTGGGATTTCTCCCCATGCTGACCCAAGGCTTGTGAGTGACTTCAAAACAGACACAGCACAACCTTTGTTGGTTTTTTTGCTCTCTGGTTTTGGTCAGCAACACAACTAATGGTGGATTAATCTTTACCTGAAATTGATTAAAATGTTAATTAGCAAGATTTTTACTGGAATGAAGTTGGAATTCATGCCAGCAATTAGTTCTGCTCACACCTTTTTGGTGTCACTTGGAGATAGTCATGGGTTGTCTGGCACCTCTTCTCCTTCTGTTGTCTTAAAGATAAAAAATAATAAGAGAAACTGCCCTTTTGGATCTATTGTGTTTATCAAAAGAAGAAAATGACATTTACATTCTCTCCCCCTTCTCACTGTCAAATCTTCCTCCCATCATCAACCACCATGGGGAATTTTTTTTTTTTAATTTTATTTGTTGCCTCAAGTGTTAAGAGTCTCAAAAGGAAATATTTTATTGCTCCTCAAAGATTGTAAAGCCTGTGACATTTTTATAAAGCTGCCAACATTAACATCTGGGAGCTTTTGCCACTGACACCACTTTACTTCTCTTAGTGATCAACTACCAAGTTATTTATTTACATTTTCACATGTCTATGATTTTGGCACAGTTCCCAATTACATTTTCTGGAGATTATTGCACTGGGCTGTACATTGCCTGCTTGGATGAACTGAATTTTCAGAACCTCATGGTCTGTTGGTGACTGAATATTTGCCACAGATCAAATTATTAAATATGGAAAACATCTGGTGGAAGGAGCCTAACAAAAAATCTGCACATCTGGAAAATATTGGTAAAGAAGCTAATTACGTTTGTCAACTTACAAATTGTTCTAGCAGGAAGTATTTAGGGGTAGCAGATAATTGAGATTTCGTTCCTCTGGCTGCTTGTCCTTGCCTTTGTTTATTTTGGTACCACTGGAAGGACGATTTTACTTCCAAATCTTCCTTAGGACACAAATGGGGAGAGAGTTCCCAGGGGCTGGGTTGCAGCAGGTGACACTCACAGTGGGAGAAAACAGTGCTGGAAATAGAATTTTCCTCCTGTTTTCTCCTGTTTTAACCATTTTAAAAGACACCAAAATATCTTCAACTTCCACACACTTCTCTCATCCTCTCAGCTGCAGGATTTGCTGCTGCTCCTCAGCTCTTCCACAGTTTGCACCTGACCAAGGCAGGGATGTTCTTCAAGGGAAAGTTTTGTAGTGACTCCACCCAACACTGAACCTGTGGGGTTATTGTGAATATCTGTGTTTGGCTTCTATAAAATACTTAGAACTTGAGGTTTCTCTTCAAAATGTTGCCTTGCTCAAAAAATCCCAGACGGGGTAAAATATTTCTTTCACATAAAAAACTCTTTTTTGTGTCAGAGAGAGATTTTCACAAGCCATAATGTGTTGAAACCTCAGTCATGACAGATCCAGGTAATTTTTCCTCCTAGGGCAGGAGACAGCTCTGATTTAGTTTTCCAACTATTAAGTCAAAGAAAACAAATACCTTTTAAAAAATCAAACCAAACCCTTAACGCTCCTCAAGAGGCACAGAACAGTTATACATTCCTTTATGGACTCAGCTATCATAGCATTAAAACCTAAATTCACATTCATTTCTAAAAGCCTGCCTTTTATTTTCTCCCCATTTCCTATCAGCTTTCTTCATTTTGCAAGGTAGTGATTTGCTCTACTGAAGTCTGACCACATCTTGCCTCGCTCAGGGCCTGGGTGCAAATGAAGCTTTTGTCACCATGAGTAACAGCCCTTAGATGTAAAGAAATTAAACAGTAAGGGCTTGGCAGTGTTACTCACACAAAAGTGAAGATATTAATGAACAGGCTCCTTTGAAAACACCCTTCTGCAGCTAAACCTTTAATGACAAAGGGTTTCTTTGGTGTTTCTTGCTGAATTATCCACAGTCTATCAGTGAGCCTCCTGGCTCTGCAGAGACTGGGGAATTGCACATTGAATAAAAGCAATTCCTGTGTGACTGCCCAGCCTAGCCACCGAAAAAAAACCCCTAAAAAACAAGAGACGTGACTAAATTAAGGTACAAATGAATGTAAATGTCAAGTTAAGAGTTCAAACACACGGCAGAATAGAAGAAATGCCTGTGTTGGTCTCCAGCAGCAAACACCCTGGTGGCCAGATTTGACAGCAGCTAATTGAGCAGTAATTGTTATTAATGTCCCTTGTCTTTGCTGTCCACAGCAATTCTGGCTGTGCAGAGCTTGGGGAAGCAGTGATAATTCTTAGATTCCTTGAAGGGATTGGAAATGTTCTTTTCTCACATATTGAGAAATATGAGTGTGTTTGGAATGGGTTATGTGGGTTAATTGTGACCCTCAGCACCGTCTCTGGCTTGGGTTTTCCCACCAGTGCTCTGGATTGCTGCTGGCTGTGCCCCTTTTTTTGAAGCTTTTAACCCATGGAAAGGGATTAAAAACAAAATAAAGTGAATTTTGAGGGCTGCAGGCCTGGCCAAAAGGACAAGTGGGCCAAGGGGGGCTTCTGGTGACACCCCAAAATTCAGAGCCTGTGCCGTGTGCTCAGGTGTCTCTTTCTGCTCCAGGAGGGAGCTCCAGGAAGGGCACTGGGGGGAGAAAGGGCTGAGGAGCTTTCCCAGGAAAAAGGTGCTGCTTCCAGAGAAGCTCCAGAGCTGTTGGAGCTGCCTCTCCTGGGTGCACCTGAAGGAGTTTGCTGCACACAAAATTTTGACTGACATTTCCCATGGTAAAAACCTCTCTGTCATCTTTTCCCTGTGCTTTGCCCTGTACCTCTGTGACATCTTATTCTTGAAGACTCCTCTGGTCAGCCTGTTTTGCATGAAATCAGGGGAAAAAACCCCAGAATACCTTTTTGTCTTCCAAATTCTTGTCAAATTTGGTTTCATTTTAGCCAAGGGCTGCAAAGGTTTCAAGAAAACCACACACAGAAGTGGAATTTTCTACATGCACAGTGTGGCTTTGTTAGCTCCACTTCTACATGGAACAGTTTGAAAAGGGTAACAGTCTGAATAATTCCCAGATTCTGAGGGATTAGAGTCAGGACAGTGTGTGGTTTCCAGGAATGACAGAGCTGCTTGCTGAGAGGAGATTTCAACCTGCTGCTCCTCCAAGGCTGAAGGTATTTAAGGGAGGTTTAGGTTATTGTTAATCTTAGGTGTGCACAGGCATAATTTCCTTTTTTTCTGTGCCAGCTGGGACTCTGCAGTCCTCTGGTGCCAACTGAGCCAGCCTTTCCTACCCCCAACCCTTTATGGGCCAAGTGGCTGATGAGGAAATTTGAAATAATGTGTAAAAGCAGTGCAAGAATCTCAAGGGAAGGGGAAGATTTGGAGCTGGATCCTAACTGGGCTTGCTTTTCTGAGCTGGCAGCATTTTAAAAATGCAGTCCAGCTTGGTAAGTGCCATAAATGCAGCTGGAAGTCAAACTCAAGTGACCAAATCTACATCTGCTGGTAACAGTGGGATTGAAAAGAACCGGCAGTGTTTGTAAATCTGGTCCCTGGGTCATTTTCACTCCTTTGAAAACACTAAAAAGCAAAAATTTTAAAAAGGAGGTTTAATCCCCAAGTGTAAAAGTGAAACTTGAAGTGAACCTCAATGATTGATTAAAGTCTGGGTCCTCATCAAGTCTCCTAAAAAAACTTGGAGAGAAAAAAACCCACAGCAAAACCTCTACTTTTATCTTTCAATCCTTCATTTCTAAATGAACATGAACCATACCCTTAGTAAACCCAATTGCAGATTGGAGGCCAATTAAATAAATTAAAGTTACATTTCTGAAAGCTTTTTCTGTATTTAATGTGAGATTCAAGATTTTATACATTTTCCATGTGTATCATCCTGGCTCCTATGACTCACATGTGATATAATATACACAGATTTTCTCTCTATGACTTGAAATGACTTTTCATTTCTTTTGTTTTACTCCCTTTGTTCCCTGTGGATCTTATCCACTTGTTAGAAATGGGAGAAATTGTTTTGGCTTCCTCTTGCCCTGTGACTCCTAATTACCCAATATTTGTTCTTTCCCATCCCTTTTGGGATTGGCTGGGGCTTTTTTTCCTCTCTGTATTTTGGATGAGGAAGAACATTTCTATAAAAATCTGTTCTTTGCCTGGAGCAAAATGGCTTGGAAACACTGCTGGCTGCAGATCTGACAAGGAGAGGTTTTGAACCATCAGCAACTTTCCCAAAGCTGGTATTTCCCTCTGCAGCAGGGAAACACTTCACACAAGGACTCAGGTGCTCAGGCAAGCCCCAGGAATGACAGAATTTCTAAAAGTTGTTGCTATTTGAAGAGACAATTCAAGTAATTGCTGCTTTACTGTGCAAAACCTGTGAGGCAGATTGGAAATTCCAGCATCCAGACCACATCAGCTGCTGCCATCAGAGGAATCCTCCAAGTTTTGGGGATCCCAACCAAATCTGAAAATTGTGCATCCCCAGTGAGGTCAGAATTATTAACATGGCTAAAGGCAGGTCAGGGGAGATCCAGGGCTGCACTGGCCCAACTTTCAGGAGAGAATTCTCAGGGTTTCCCCTGTTACTGATCCCCACACAAACAAAAGAAATAGTAAAAATAATCTCCCTTTTCCAGCACCTTGGTGGTTGTTCTCCTTGGAAAACTGCCTGGAAGAGGATTCACCTCACTCCTTCCCAGCTGTGAGGAGCTGCAGCCTGAACCCTCTGAGTCTGATATTTGCTGAAATCACTGCAAAACCTTTCCTCCATCCAAGCTCCTCCTGAGTTTCAGCTCAGGACTCACTTCCCACCAGAAGAGCCTTATTTGTCCTCGTTGGTGCTCTGGGCTATTCAAAGACAATTCTAGGGTTCTGAAATGCCAATTTGAAGCCTTTGTGTACGAAATTCTTTCTGAAGAAGTGCTGCCCTTTTGAAACATCACAGATTTCTACAATAATCCTCAAATCAGGGGTTTCCTCTGCCAAGCAGCTCCCTGAGCACCCCTGATTCAGAGCAGGAGCCAGAGGGGTAAATGGGGCCCATGGGAGGCTCATTCCAAAGGATTCTTTGGTTTCTCACAATATCCCAGCTTGGAAAGTTGGTGGGTTTTGGAATCCAGGTAATTCCCCTCACTGCCAGTGTACTCCCCTTCCCTCTGCAGCCACCAACCTCCAACTCCCTGCAAGAGGAGTATTTGGACTATGGATTTATTCTTTTCCTTGCTGATTTCCCACACAGATGGCACAAGAGTATGACAGCCAGTGGGGTCTGGAGTTTAATGTGGAAGGTTTTATCTCTCTCAAGAAGAGCTGTCAAACAGCAGCAACGTGGGTTTGTTTTCCACCAGGACTCCTCAGAAAGAACCAACCAGAACAAAAATTCCTGTCTGCTCAGGCTGTTCTGAAATCCCTGTGAAATTAAAAGGCACACAGGAGCTAGAAATAAACATTTCTGTACCTCCCCAGTCCCAGTGGACTTCAGTCTACCATAAACAATTACTGCAGCTATAAAAAAAGCAAAGCCCTGTATTATCAGCTGCTCCTCCCAGGGAGGCTGTATCTGCCTCTTTGATTTGAATTTCAATGCCATTGTTTTGCGTGTGTTGAACTACAAAGAGAAGAAAAGCTTTTTGTTATTTCTCTTCATCGACTGATCTAATGCAAGAGGAAAATTACTGGTAATTATTTTTGCAGCAATTATGCTGGCCCAAACAGCAGAAGTGCAAGCACATTCCTGGTTATTTATTACAGAAAGATCTCAAACCACAGGCTCTTTAGAATGCACAGCATTTCAATTCGTGAACTTTGATGAAACTTATTTTAATATAGCTTTGTTTTCCTTATTAAATGACAAGAAAGATTAATTACAACAGATCTGGCAGTTCTATAATGTTGTTGATTGTGTTCCAGTAGTTAACTTTCTCTGGTTGTGAACAGCATGGCTGCTCTCAAGGGGTTTTCTCAACTAATTCCAAATCTGTAAAGCCTCAACTTTTATCAGATTTTGTAGCTGGACCTGAAAACAATTAATTTCTTCCTGATAGTTGAATTTATCTCTATCTGCAGGGAGAGAGTTGTCTTTTTATAAATCTGCCCCTGACGTGTGTTGTTGTACACTAAATTTAATAAAAGTTTTGTGATGGGAGAGGAGATTTCTCTACTTTTCCGAGGATGCCACTGTGGGACTTGTTCTGGTTTTTGGCTCAGGAGTTTCTGGGTTCTGTTCCCTGTCCATGCTGGGTTTGAGTTGCACCTCCTGCTTTTCTGAAAATGCAGCTCCTGCCTTGCTCCTGTCCAGCTGGAGGAGCTTGGAAAACTCATTCCCACCTGGGATGGTTGGAGTGCTTGAAAAATATCATGTAGGGATTTGTGTGAAGATGTTCAATGAATTATTTTGCCCTGAAATATTTCTGCTTTGGGTTTTGGCTTTTTTTTTTTTTTTTCTGCTGTCTTTCCCTCAGTGTTACCCCAAACAGATTTTTCCTCAGAAAAGGAAAATGGTAAAGAAATGTCAGCTTTTTTTTGTCCTGTGCAGGGTTGAGTTGGATTTCAATAATTCTTGTGGGTCCCTTCCAGCTCAGGAGATCCTGAAACCCTTCAATCCCTGCTGCTGCCAAAGCAGCTTTTTATCCTGAAGAAAATCATCCAGACTGAATTCATTCAGGTTTTAAATATCAGAGCAGGCTGGGAGAAAAGTTCATCCAGCTTTATTGTGCAGCTTTTGGAGATGAACTCACTTTTCACTAATAAATGTTCATTTCAGACAGCTACAGCTCCATGTGAGGGATCAGTTTCTTCATTAATGCTTAAATATTGATATTTATAGAATGAACATTTGCCTCCTAGTTGTAACATTTCTATGTAACCCACAATTTCTGCAGTATCTGAAACAGAACAGGCTCTTTCCAGAACTTGCAAATGGAGTTAGAGGTGTGGTCCTGCCTTCCACATGGATTTAGAATCTTAGTGAATCTTTAGGAAATTCCTTACAACTCCTGCATGTCTGGAACAACATTTATGATACCTGAAGTGTGTTTTTTTTAAATAATTCTTCTTCTCTCTGGTGATGTTTAGGATCTGCAATTCTATCCCACTCCAAGGTCACACCTCCCAGACAGATTGATTTCTGGATGTTCTACTTGGTGATGGGCTTGAAAAACAAAATAAAATAAAATAAAATAAAATAAAATAAAATAAAAGTTTCAATATTAATTTTCTAATTCTTGATTTACTCCAAACTGGTGTTTGTTTTGGACTTGTGCATTTTACACCAGCAAACCAATGCCAGTCACAGCCTCCTCTGGTATTTTACATCTTCCCAAGCACAGCTCCCATTTGTTGCCATCCCCAAGCTCTTCTCCTGAGCAGGTGCCAGGAACTTTCCCAGATTTGTTTGTAGCATTTTTGATGTGCCCAGGAGAGAATGGGATCAGCCCATCCCTCTGAACCCCGTGGCTGAACGAAAGGCTTTGCATTGAGGTGAAAGGCTCATTTCACTGCCTTCATCACCAAGCCTATACAAATTAAATTTCTACATTACTCACAGGATGACTTGCAATTATGTTGATTAATCATATGTTACTGAGAAAATGGAAACTCATTTATAACAGGCATTAGTAATCTATTGTGTCATTTTTGGTTTCTTAATGCCCTTTTCCAGGGACAATTCCTCTCTCAATGAGCTGGTTAATTCCATTTCTCTTCTACCTTGTTCATAATTAATTTTTAAAAAGTTGTTTACATGAAACACAATTAATTCAACACATTTCTTTAAAGAAAGGGAATATGTAAACTCATTTAGAAGTGTAATATTTCAATGCTGATACTCAAAATAGAGATGTTTCCCAGAGTAATACAAATACGTGAATGTTATTTGACCTTTGGTTTGTTAGCAGCAAGCAACATGCACATTTAATTTTGAAAAGTATATTGACCCTTGAACCATCTTCTAAATAAAAATGGAGCTAATAATGAGGAGAATTTTATGAGATACTATTTATTTAACTAGCAAAGAGGTTTGTTTATCTAGGAAATGGCACCATTGGACTCTGAGTCTCGGGAAACAGGGATGTCATGGACACTGACCTCCAGAAAATATTTATGGCATCACTTTGACTGCAGATTTTTGGGGCCAGGGCTTTTTTTATAGTCAGAAAAGCAGAAGTCTGCAGGATTGTTTCACTGGCAGGATTCAATGGTTGTGTCCTGGTTTGAATTGAGCATAAATTGCTCTGCAGCAGTCTGAAAAAACCAATATTGTTCATTCAGAGCAAAAAGGATGGATTGAGTTAATACACATCAGTACACGGGTAAAGAGGGACTTGCTGGAAGGTTTTATGAGATTTTCTCTCTGAGATTTCTCCTGGTTCCAACTCATCCTGTGCCCTGTCCCAGTGGGGCAGCCCCAAATCTCAGTGGGATTATTCCCACTCTTCCCAGACAGTCTGGCTCCCCCAGAGCTCACGGGGGTTTTGGTGGGAGCGAGGAGGGAGCCCTTGGAGAAGGAATTCCTGGCTGGTATTTTCCAGCTGTCTTTCAGCTCCCACTGGAACGCCAGGGCTGATGATGGGATCTTTGCGTCTGGCAGAAGCTGAATCCGGGCACCATTTCAGCAGCCAAAATACCCATAAAAAACAGAGGCTGAGGAGTGGTTTCGTTCCAGATCGATCTGTCCAAGGCAGCCACAGCCACTGATTCTGTGTTACTTTTAATTAGCACACACCTACAGGATTTTAATAAACTATTTACCAACGGATTGCTCTGTCACAGGGCATCATCAGCTCTTTAAACTTCTGTTACAGAGAAGGTCAAATGTGAAAAGCTCATTCTAAGACTGGAATAAAACCTGCCAAGAGTAAAGCTTCGTGGGGTGATTAACATTTTCCTATTCAACCTTGCTGAGAGATTGTTGTCCCATCCTTTTATTAACGTGCAAGTTCTCTTTTGCAACCAAGTGATGCAGCCTGTTGTCATTTGGATAATAAAGAGAGTTGTTGTTGTTGTTGTTTAATAAAAAGAGTGGTAATTTATTGACACTTGGCTCACACAACGCCGGCAGCATAATGAAACCCAACGAACTAATTTCAGTGCTCCCCGTGCTCTCCATGCTAATTAAAAACAACAATCAGTGTGGGTGAGGCGTTGTCAACAACGGCATTAAAAGCCTGAGCTGTGGCCAAAGGGCTGATGAGTTTGCAAGGATGAGGCAGATGGGAGGGAGGTGGAAAAGAAACCAAGAATTATGCAGGAGGCAGAAGCTGCAACTTTGGCTGGTGGGGTTTCTAAACTTCCATCGGAGTTTTTGATGGCTTTTCTTCTTTATTTTTAGTATTTTGTTCGACGAGCCCTTAATAATATTTGTTTCTGTACGTGCTGATGATTAAGGCTGGGATTTAAATTGAAACTTCCTAAGTCAAGGCGTTAAATTTTGCTGGTGGGTCACATGAAAAGGAGATTTCCTGAATGCAAACCCTCCTGCCACTGCTGTTTCGTCTGAAGTTGGAGCTAAAATTCCCATTTCTGCTGCTGGGCTTGGGTTTTCTTGCTGCACAAGTCCCACTATGAACTCATAAAAAACTCCTTGCAGAATTCAAGTTTCTGTCAAGATCAGTTTCCTGCTCAGCACCCCAGAACCTGCTCAGGAATTTGAGCAGCCACCTCACTTTCTCCTGCTTTCTAAAATCAAAAATACTCACTTTATCTTCAGTTCCACAGATCACAGTAAAAATCATGAACACAATAAAGATCTTTCAAAAGAGCAGAAAGTGTGAACGCTTTGGGCATTTTTTATGTCAGTTTTTTATGTGAGTTTTATTTCCCAGTTTCATATATAAATGTATTTATGAGAATGTTCCTTGCAGCCCACAGAGGCAGGCAGATTACTTGCTGAAATACAGCAGCTGCAGTGCAACACAAACAAGCTCCTATATTTCAGGTATTGCCAAAATCCCCTTTGCTGGATGATTTCTCAACCCTCATCCATTCAGTTACCCTTTGGGAGCTGGCTGGACTTTGCAGCTTATTCCCAGAAATTCAGCTTGCAAGCTCATAGAGGCTGTTCCAGATGAGGGTGAAATAAATTCTGACAAGAGGAGGCTCCTCAGGAGTGTGTTTTGACATTCATCAACCTGTGGAGAGACGAAACCTGGGTGATTTCATCTTCAGCAAATCTGATTGGAATTTTGTTAATTAATGGGCAATGCTGGGGTGTCCTTTTTTGGAGCTGTTGAGTTCCATGGGGACTAAATTGTGCAGGTCCTCATTTTGTGTCTCTGTGGGTTTAGGTGTGTGCACAAAGCCAAGGAAGTTGGAAAAGCAGGATAGAAAGCCCAGATGTGTGAGTGGCTCTTGGGGAAGACTTCCCTGTGGCTTTTATGGAATTAACACCAGGGAAAACAGGTCCTGCCTGACCAGTTGTGGAGAGGAGATGAAATTACCACCCACCCTCTCTGAACCAAGGCTCCAAACAGCACCAGGCTGAGGGGAGCCCTGGGGAAGCCAGTGGGGACAGAGAGCAGGGAGCAGAGGGTTCTCTCAGGAAAAGAAATGATCACGGGGCTGGGGGCAGCCTGATTCCAAACTGGGGCTTCTGCAGCTGCACAACATCTGGGCTGTCTGCAGAGGGTGGGAAATCAGCCCCTTTTCAGCAAAGGCAGGGAATCCCAGAGTGAATTCCCCAGGGATTGTGCTGTTCATTCGTGTGTTTGCAGAGCTGGCTTGCACAACCCACAGTTGGGAATAAAAGGGTTTGGGAGCATTTTGGTTTTGCTTCTAAATCACAGGCTGGAGCCTCAGATGGAGTAAATACTGATGTGTCTGTTGGGGTCAGTGCAGCCAGACCAAGGCAGGGATGCTCTGGAGAACCCAACTTATATTTAACATTTTTCTGACCGAGACAAAATTCCACTTCTCCTCACGGAGATGTGCCTTCCCCTGTCGCCCTGGTTTTGAAAGCCTTCTGAAAAGTTTATTTTCTCACACATTGTACTAAAAATAATAGTTTTGTTTCCATTCCTTCTTGGAGAAGGGAATCTGATGGACTGGGCACTTCACCAGTCTGGTTGAGAGGTGGGATTTCATCTTCCAATCCTCTCTCACTTTGCAAACCCTATAAAATTGTGTATCCATAATAAACGGCTCTCTCTCTTTTTGGGGGCCTGGGCTGTTCTCTTAATTGTGGTGAAACCCTGTCCTTCTTTGGTGCCTGGGTGCTGCAGGTACTACATTCCCCTTCCAGTAGGGAAGTTTTACACCATCCTACAGAGTGGAAAAATTAAAAAAAAAAAAGGATGTTGAATTTGCTCCTGAGCCTGCGGGATCCTCAGTGCATCAATAACCACAGGGCTGAGCCCAGAGTGGCATTAACAGCCCTGTGATTTGCAATCCAAGCAACTCCTCCTGCTCCATTTGCAGATTGCCCTGGTTAATGGAATAAATGCAATTCCACTTAAGGACAGAAAGCAGGAAATAGGTAAATTGTTGCTGGAGAAGCTGAACTCCGACACACACAATTCCCTTGCAGCAAAATGTTTGCTTGGAACATAAAGTTTATGGTTCAATGAGATCCAAAGGAATTGTTGTTTCCTCTTTTTGGGTATCAGTTAAAGGAGAGGTTACAGTTGAAGAGGTTTTAATAAACTGGAGAAGTCATGATTTCAAATATTTGCTTTAAATGCCTGGAAAAGAGAAATCTGGAACTGTGTGATCAGAATGACACTTCTCCAAAATTCCAGAAGACCTCACTACCAAAGATGGAACCTCTATAGGATTTCTTTCTCATGAGAGTTCTCATCAATCTGGATGTATTTTGATAGTAAAATCCAACCTTCATAAGTCCAACTTTCTTCCTTAATATCAGTTAGTTTATCCATGAAAGTGCCAGTGACAAAAAACAGCTTCTAAAATGAAATTCATTTCTCTAATGGTTACTGCATGAATTATAAATTCTCTGTGTGTGCTGAGAAAAGGAAATGAGGCTGAACAGCACAATTTTGAAGCCTCCAATCCTGCTGTTCATTACAGTCATTTTGTAGCTGCATTTAAAATGTATTTCTCTGCATCTGAGAATGTTTCAAAGATTGTTTTGGTTGCCATTGAACTGCACAGAGAGTAAATTCTCTGCTTTTGTTAAGGGATTCTATGCATACAAATCAAGGGCTGACTCTAGAACCAAGTAAATATTCATGTGCAAAGGGGAATTCCAACTTTTTATAGAAAGATTTAAAAATTGTTCTGGAATATGAATTTACCAGAGATTTTACCTTTTTTCCCCTTACATTTTCTAGCTCTGGAGGACTCCAATAATCACAAAATACCTCAACAATTTCACACTACTTAACAGCAGAGCAATTTCTTCCTGAACTTTGGTTTTATCCTCTGTGTAGCAGCACTTCCAAGCATGGAGGTTTTTTCTTCCCAAATCCTTCTGCCAGCTTTCCTGGGATGTCATGGCAGGGTCACCTGAGTGAGCTCTGGGTCTTTGAGGGGATAAAGGAGAAATAGGGAACAATTTGGAGAGAAATAATCTTGGAGAGAGAAGAAGAATGTTTATTTTTAATGCCCAAATCCTGAGAATCCATGAATTGTTCACACCACAGATAACTCCAGCTAATGTTGAATATTTTTTCACATCAGGGCTCGATTTCACTCTTCTCTACCACTGCCTTGATTGTGTTGCTGTTAAATCCTAGGACAAATTGGGAAATCAGATTTTGCTCCTCAGATAAACTCACCTCAACCTGGGGATTTCAACAAACACAAATTCCTTCTGTTTGGTGAGCGGTCCAGAGGGATTTATCTCACTCTAACCAATCATCCCCTTCCTGCCATCAGTTCTGGATAAATGATCATTAAACTCTGATGAAAATGAAGCTGCCCTTGTCTGGCAGCCTCTGGATGGAACCATGAACAGTGAGACAAGGTCCCAGTTCAGGAGTTGTTGCTTATTTGTGTGGTTTGACTGATCAAAGATTGCTTTCATTGTATAAAAATATGGGAATGTCATCCAAAGTCAAAAAAACCATTATTTTCTTGTTTTTTTTAAATCACAAACTTTTACACTAGAAATAATTTGCCTAAATTCTCAACATTCTTCTAAGGAGAAAGTCCTATTTCCCTCATAAATGGCTTAAAACTACCCCATTGTGCAAGATTAGTACTGTTTAATATTGATGAGAATTATGTTCTTACTTAATTGCACACAAAACATTTAAAGCACTGTAAATTCCCTCACAGAAACCACAGATTATCCTGGTTACAGATGGAAGGGTAGGAGAGTGTCTCCAGCAGAACACAGCTCAGTGTGAGCCCCATCTCTTGTCCCTGCTTTAATAACAGTATCACTGTTGACTTCTGTGGAGTTATTACAGAGTTAATCCAAAACCAATGAAATAACCACAGTTTTTACAGCTTTTAAATGAATAGACAGTTCTTCTCAAAGTAGCCAGGTCTGTCCTAAATATTCTACCTCTCCTTCACTTTGGATCCCAGTGACTTTATTGGTATAAATTTGGAGCTTAAAATGTTGTTTGAAAATGTTGTCAAATGCATCCCCACTGACTTGGTTCAAGAGCACTGAGCTAAACCTCAGTATCTTCACCCAAGACAAGATTTGGCTCTCTGTGCTTGTGTTACATCATCTGTTTCTAATCTTTGATTAAAATAGCTCAATTTGATTATTTTCAGTGATGTACAAATCCAGTAGGAATACCCAGTTTTTAGGAATTCCTACAGTTTTTCATGTATGCAAATACTAACTTTAAACATTCTCTTTAGTGGCCTTATCTTTAACAAAACTCCAAGTCCTTTCAGCTCCATAAGGAGAAAAATCAGGGTCTGATGGATTGAACACTTGGCAAAAAAATGGTGTTGTTTAAAAATAGCAAAGCAGCTTTTTTATCAGGGAGTCAGCAACGAGCCTGGAGCCCACAGGGCTCAGTCCTGCCTGCACTGAGGGTGGCAAATCCCAGGCTCCTCTGAACACTCCTTGCCTTTTATCCTCTGCTGGGTTTGGTAGCTGTGTATGAAATCAGCAGCAGCCTCATGGATTTCCCAGCTGGTTGCATTACAAGGTTGCCAAATTGCATAAATTGCTTTCACTTGTCAGAACTATAATCCTATGAGAACCTGAGATCTGAGAGAGCTCAGAGATGGGTGGGTTTTCTGGTTTTGCTGGACCAGAAGTGTCCTTTTTTTCTGTGATTATTGACAAAAGGGCAGTCAATATTTCTCTCTTTACATTTTTTTAATTTAAATCCTTCAGCATCTAAAAATGCATCTCAACATGCAAAGTGTCTAAAGAAGAGCAAAGATGTTTTTCACGTGGTGTTTCCCATAAAGGCAGTGGCACATGGGTGAATTTCCATGGATAGACCAGTTTGTTCAGGAGGAAACTCTCTGCACTTGAATTCACCACCAGTGAAGTTGTGTCACAGGCATGGCTGGCACAGGGGAGGGGAGGGATGCAGCAGAAGAATTTGAGGTTATGCACAGAGAAACAGCTGCTGGTGTCAACACACTGCACTGAAATATTTAAGAAGAAGCAGCAAGAACTCGGTATTTAAAGAGGAGCTGCAGTGCTTGGAAGGTTTCCTGTCTGATTGAATAAAAGGTGTTCCTCCCTGCAAATCACACCTCTCTTTTATCCCTACATTCCCATGCCTTCATCAACACAACTGCAACTTGCATAGGAATGGGATCGTAAAAATATATGAGCTTAATCCACGTCTTAAAAATCAATTCTGTTCTTTAGCCCCTTATTAGAACTTGTGCCACCACCACGAGTTTGAATCCCCTGTTGGGACCTCTATAAGATGTGTGCAGTTGACAACAGAGTGATTAGTTTCACACTCAGAATATAATCTCCTTTAATTTCCCAGTTTTTTGGTCAGTACTTTGGGGATTTTTGAAATTTCAGGAAAAATTTCCTTTCTTTTTTTTCTTCATAACAAAATTAAGTCAAGTCCTTCTCATACCACTGTGTGAAATGACCTGTTTTAGCTTTTCATTTATACAGATCTTTACCAAGTGATTTATTCTCCACGGGAACAAACAAGAGTGGACCAGAATTAATTTGCTGGGCTAACCTGGTTCCACAGAGGATTAAAGCTGAAATTTTAGACCTGGTTGGTTCATTTTCACTGCAGAACAGATTATGGCTCATTAAATGAAGATCATCAGGCCTCTTGCATTTGCTCTCTGTCCCTTGTGTAACACCAGGAGCTCAGCGTGCCAAAGTCAGCTGGGAACTCAGAGCTGGGATGGGAAGGGATCCAGAAAACCCCAGCTGAGTTTGTGCTCTGGTTTTGGCTGGAAGAGTTAATTTTTCTTCTCAGAGGCTTGCACAGGGCCGTGGTTTGGATTTGTGCTGGGAACAGGGTGGGAAGGCCAGGGAAGGTTTGGTTGTTGCTGAGCAGGGCTCAGGCAGAACCAGAGCCTTTCCTGCTCCTCACCCACCCCAGCAGCGAGGCTGGGGCTGCACGGGGGCTTGGGAGGGGACACAGCTGGGACAGCTGACCCCAAGCGACCCCTGGGACATCCCAGACTGACCTGGTGCTCAGTGGGTACAGCTGGGGCAGGAGGAGAAGGAGAGTGAGGCTGTTTGTCCTCCCAAGCCACCATCACACGATGGAGCCCTGATTCCCTGGGGAGAACTGAACCCTGCCAGCCCATGGGAAGGGGGAATGGATTCCTTGTTTTGTTTGCATTGCCTATTAAACTGTCTCTGTCTCCACCCACGGCTTTTCTCACTTCCAGCCTTCCCATTGTCTCCCCTGTCTCACCAGGGGCAGGGAGTGAGAGCCAGCCTGGGGCTGGGCTCCCACCCGGGATTCAGCTGCTACAGTTTGGTTGTATTTTGCCCATCTGTGGCTGTCAGGCCAAGGATATGGCCCAGTAATACACTTCTCCGTGAGAATTTGAAATGGCATTCATCATGTGGAAGCACAAGTAAAACGTAATTTCTGATATAAAGAGATTTTCTGTTGGTTTTCCTTCCTTTGATTCCACACAAATTCTTCACCTCACTGTTAGCAATAACCTGCTGAGAGCTGGGAATTTACATCAAACCAGACTATCTTACACCCAGCTATTCCTTGCCTCTGTATTTTACATTCCCAAAAGTATCATATTCCAATTTCAGGTCAGTTTTCCTGTCATTTGTCCCTCTGGCAGGTGAACTGTGTCCCTCGGGAATGGTGTCCCCAGGAGGATGCTGCTGCTTGGGGCTCTGCTGCCATCTAGCCAGCTTCCATCCCAATTCCCAGCTTCCATCCCAATTCCCAGCTTCCACCCCAATTCCCAGCTTCCATCCCAACTCCCAGCTTCCATCCCAATTCCCAGCTTCCATCCCAACTCCCAGCTTCCACCCCCATTCCCAGCTTCCATCCCTTCCCAGGGGCCCGGGTGGGTGTCCCGGGGGCCAGGGTGGCCCCTGTGAGTGTGAGAACAGAGGACAGGTCCTTTGTCAGTGCCCCAGAGGGGGTGGCAGTGGTGCTTGGGCTGCCCAGGCTCCAGCTCTCAGCAGGGTCGTGCTCAGCACTGGTTCCATTTCCAAATGTGTCTCTCAAACCCCAGCACCTCGGAGCTGGCAGAGCTCTCTGTAGCAATTTGGGTTCTTTTCACCTGAACGTTGACAGATTATCAGCACTCAGAGGAAAATTGTTCCATCTGCTGGCTGAGAAGGCGTTCAAAAAGCACAGCAACGCTTGAAAATCCCAAACAGAACAACCCCCAAACAACAGCAAAAACACTTTGAAGGAGACTGCAGGTGCAAAGCTCCTTTGTGGAGCTGCTGCTCCCTCCTCACAGAGCAGATCTTCAAGTAGCAGGTCCCCAAAGTGTTCTGTCAGAAGGGCAGCAATAGAGAGTGACGTGCTCAGGATAAAACACTCATTGAAAGCAAACCAGGGAAAGGAGCAAAGAGAGAATATCCATGGAAATATAGAATAGAAAGCAATCAGACATCTGTGTGTGCTTTTAAATCGAGCACTCGTTTCAGAGGTTTATTTAAAAGTACTCTCAGCTCTCCAGGAGTGTGTTCATTTACTGTTCCACATCTTTAGCAGAACAGCCAGAGGGGAGAGGAGTGGAAGATGATGTTGTGTCTGGAAGAGTCCCCCAGTTTAGCTGCAGCAAACGATGCCAAACACGTAGGATTAAAGAAAGTATCGAATCCACCAGCAGCTCTTTTATATCCTCCTCCCTCCCTTCTCTTTAGGTGCAGTGATGGGGTTTGCCTCCAGCCCAGGGTTTGGATTCTGTGGGGGTGATTCCTTAGTTGGAGCTCAAAAAAATCTCTTGAAAGCCTCAGTGCTGTGGCCTGGCTGATGCTGGACCCTGCCACCAAGCAGAGGAGAGGAGGGGACACTGGCTCTGATCCTGAGAGCACCAGGGGTCTCCAGGTCCTCTGCTGACCCCCAGGCCTGCATCCAGGGATCCTTGTCTGGGAAAGCCACCTGGAGGTTTAACCTGCCTTTCAGCAGTGATGCTGCCGTGCTCTGTGCTTCTCTTCAGGCTGTCCTTTCGTATCATCTCTCTTCTTCCTTCATTTTCTCTCCCATTTCTCAGCCCATTCTCACCAAATACCTCGAACTCCCTTAGAGTGGCAAAGGGAAATAACAAAACTCGGCCACGGCGATTCTCTGTACTTTATTCTCCCCCATAAAAACTGTCCCTCACCTTTTGAATGAAGCAGAACATTCCTGTGCATCCGAGATGGATTTGGGGCAAGAAAACCCCTGGGTTTCCACTAGAGGGTGGCGTTGTAAAGCTCAAAAGGGCTGAGAGAATTCCCAGGGCAGGAAGAGAGGCCGGGACAGGGTGGGGATGGGGCTGGAGGAGGGAAATGATGCTGTTTTGGGGGTTCAGAACCTTCCTCATCCTCCTCCCGGCACCCTGGGAGGGGAACAGAGGGGCACTGCAGAATTACAGGTTGTTCTCATCTTCTTGGTGAATCAGAAGATAAATGGGAAAACTAATTCTCTGGGTTGTTTGCTTTAAAATCTAGTTTATTAGGGGAAAAGCAATTTATCCCACCGGAATTTGTCAGCTGTTGTCATGATCTTACAAATAATTTGGGGGGTTTGGACAGCTTTACTGTCTGCTTTAATTTGAGGGATTTAGGTCTTTTCATCCTTGAGAATAATTTGTACAGCAGCAATACTTAAACACTGAGAGAAATAGATGGGAATAAACATTTAATTGTTATTTAAATGAAGCTAAAACAACAACAAAACCACCCCATTTTTATAAGAATCATTATGAGGAGTTTGCACGAAGATTTTTCTTCCATATAAATGAAAGCAAGATTTAGAAAGTTTAAGCTTGAGCTGACAGCTGAGTTTGTGTACACAGGCCTTGCAGAAAGAAACTTTATGAAAATTTCATGAAGGTCTCACACTTTGTTTCACACAGGATGAAAACACTAAACATTATCATTTTACATAAATTCTTCATTTTGTTAAAATATAATTCATTCTTCTACATGTTGCCACCAGATCTGATAGCACAAACCCTTTTTCCACTTGATTTTCTGCCACTGCATTATGCATTTCTGGATTTCCACTGTGTACAGGACCTGGTCTTGTAGTTCCTCTTTAAAAGAGACACAGCAAAAAATTATTTGTAGCAAATATCCATCCAACAGGCTTCACTCTATAAACAGCAAGAATCACATCCTTCAGCTGAGTCTGCAGCTATTTCCTACAGTGGCTTGCTGTCAGCAGAGAAAAATTCTAAAAGTTAGATACTGAGACACTGTGCTAAGGAAGTCCTTTTGTCTTGCTTGCCATTTTAAGAGAAATAATTTTCTCTGAAAATTTTGAGCTTCACAAATCCCAGGCTCCCATGTTTCTCTGTTGAAATATCCTACAACAACTGCACAGGAAATCTGGGTCCAGTCCTGTGGGGAGATGTCCTCCCCTAATGTCACAGCAAGGAAATCAGGCAGAAAAGGACAAATATTCTGAGAATCAAAGAGGTCTCTCATTCCCACCTTGTAAATTCTCTGTTTTTCTCTCTTGCTTTGGGTGTAGAAGTCAGTGTGAGGGTGGAGGGAGGAGTAATTACAAGTTTGGTTACAGCTCCAGATTTCCTTCACAGCAGCTCCAGGCACAGCATGGAGACACCTGAAGGGACAGATTTGAGCTGAAATTGTTCTTTTTCTGACTGTAAAGCTCCTGCTTACACTCCCTGTGTCTCACAATGGGGTTGTGTTGAAGGTGAAGTAGATCCAGCTCTGCTAAAAGTGTGTTTCTGTGGGGTCTGTCCTCACAGGAAACATCAGAGAATCCCAGAATATTTTGAGTTGGAAGGGACCTCAGAGATCATCTTATTCCAGTCTGTGCCAATATTTTGAGTTGGGCTGCTCCAATCCTGTCCAGCCTGGCCTTGGGCACTGCCAGGGACCCAGGGGCAGCCACAGCTTCCCTGGGCACCCTGTGCCAGGGCCTCCCGACCCCTCACAGGGAACAATTTCTTCCTAATATCCAATCTAAACCTCCTCAGTTTCAGTTTGAAGCCATTCCCTCTGTGCCTGTCACTACAAGCTCTCATAAATACTCTCCCCCACTGTCACTCTGGCCATTGCTAATCCCCCTCCTTCGCCTCTGATGTCTTGGTGCAAATAAATTTAAATAAGCCCTTGCTCTGCCAGCCCCTCCATTCATCTCCCACGCCCTGAAAACTCGGTTTCCTGTGCTCCAAGGCAGTTCCCAGCCCTGCAGGAGGATCAGGATCTCAGGGAGACCTCTGGAGAATTTACCCACACCTCCCTCCCTTTAAATCCTCTTTGGCTTCTCAGTGCTGTCCAAAACTCTGGTTGTGTGTCAGCCTTTCTCTCAGACATCTCATCACTGCCTGCTGTTAACTTCTATTTAAAATCTATTCTGGCCCCAGATCATTTTTGACACCAGAGACAGAAGTTATCCCACCTCAGCCAGGCTCTCCAGAGTCTCCTTTGAACCTTCAGCTCCACAGCTGAGTGACCAGACCTTGGTGCTGCCATCTCCTGAAGACTTTTTGCTTTCTCCCTGCCAAATCTCCTCACCCCCAACCCTGACATCTCAAACCAGAGGATAACTAAACCCTGCACCCTCAGCTCTCAGGCAGCCTGGGGCCTCATCAGCCTCATCAGGATTGATGTGAAGAGGAGGAAAAGGCTCGGGGAGGATGGAACAGCAGAGCTGGGGTGGCTCTGGAACTGCTCCCACTTTCTGCTGCTTTGCCCATTTGACTTTTCATCTGTGGCTCTTCTGTCAACACCAGAGGATGGGGTTTAATTGCCTTCTCAAACATGTATGGCAACACCATAGCAACTTCTCCTCAATGCAGCAAATCCGTTCCTTCAGTAATTATTACCCTAATTAACTCTCAGATGTTAGCAATGCTCAATCTGCTGATTAAATTGAATTTTGCTACTCACCAGAAATAGACCGGTGAAGGCAGTCTCTAAATTAAGAGCTATTTAATTGTTCTTCCCTGAATGCTCCTGCAGAGAAATGTATATATTTGTATTTCCAGCCATTTCTGAGCACACAGCAATGCTCTGCCACACAATTCCTTACGTCAGGAGCTCACAGGATGAGCCATGAAGACAACACTTACTGTGAAATGGCTCTAAAAACCCCAGTGATTTGCATAAATCTCTCTTCTTCTTCCCTCCTATTTTTTTCAGGCAGTTCTTCCATCAGATTCCAGCAACATAATTCATTTCTCTGTTTCCCATGTTGTCCTCTATGTTTGACTTCCCTGTGTTTATAATCTACAGCTGGTGTTTCTATCTCCTATGTTCTTTGCAGGAAGGACAGCCTTTATTTTCCTGTTTGATCTAAGATTTTGCAAGCTGAGAGCACTGCTGGTTAATGTGGGATGGGGAGATTAATTCACCTGAGCTTTTCTGCTGTTTGACATCCAGAAGATCAGGACATGGCCAAATATTTGGGCAAGGAACCACCCGGGAATTTTAGCTACCATGGATCTAAATCTCATGGATGNATTATTATTATTATTATTTCAAGGAGATTGAAATTTGCTGTTAAGGCAATATAATTCCCAGCTGCTCTTGGAAGACATCTTTTCCTCTTAGACTTCCCATCCTACATGCACACTTCCAGCCTTTCCTTTACACTGGTAAAGGGACATAAATTTAGGACATTATTAGGGACAGGACACTGATCACTGTCTTTGAGGAGAATAATTTCCCCTGCTTCAACTCTGGGAAGGAGCTCACCAAGAGCATCCATTGTTCCAGGCTGGGATCTCAGAGCTGAGGGCAGAGAGGGGATGGGACACACAGAAAAAATCTCTTAAATTGGTCCAGCTGTGACATCCTTGGCCCCACCATCACCAGCATTGACAGAACTTTAAAAAAATAAGCAGTTTATAGATGAAAGAGGTCATGGGCCATGATTGTTGTCCTATGACATCTCTAGAACATAAGGAACCTGTATTTTTCCCCACTAAAAAACTTGCAGACTTCTTTAATATCTGGGTTTCTTTGGGAAGAAGAAAAAAATTGAGATGTTAAACCTTGTTTGCAGAAACATTTCATAAATACAGAAGTATTTGCTCAGGGTTTCTGTGTGGCAAACTGAAGGTGCTTTTGTGGAATGTCTTGGAAGGTCTGTGTGAGTCCAAGCAAACCAGAAATCCCAGGAGACTGATGAGGAATGACAGATCCCGAAGAGCAGGGAATTAATTCAGTGCAGGAGTCAGCTGCTGAAATTCCACCTCTGTGCAAAAGGCCAACACAGGTGTTATCCTATATTTAAATCTCATGTTTGACCCCTGAAATGCTCACACTTGCACACTTCCTTACCACAGGGCTGGGAATTTGACACAGGGGGGAATTGGCAGCCAGCAACACCAGTGAATTATAATAATAAATGGCTGCAGAATTATTTAATTGAAAAAATGTAGAAAGACAAATAATATATTTATTGAATATTTATTTATATTTATTGAAGGGACTTCAGGTACATTGAGGGCAGAGGAAGCCCCTTGGAGGCTGCACCCAAAAATGTATGATGGGTCACGGGTTTTCACACTCCTTCCAGTTTGGTCCATTTCCATATGGGGGGTTAATCTTCCAATTACAGCTTCAGGTAATGAAGTCATTGACACCAAATTTGCTCCCCCCAACTCAGTTATTTTTACATTTCTCAGGGCCTGACACAGTGAGGTGTCCTTGATTCCCAGGCCTGGGGAGAAATTGCTTTGTCTGACCAAAATGGGAGAGCAGTAACTAACGTTGTATATGGAATTTAGAGTTTAACACTAAAGAACTGCAGGATTACAAATCTATGAAAAATATAAAAGCTAAAATCCCAAGGCATCGAAACAGCTCTGAGTCCATCAGAGCTGACAGTGGGTTCTGCCTTTATGAAAACAGCCAGGATTATGAACAGCCCCTGGATCTATGAAAAATATACTCTCCACCTCTTTCCCTCAGGTGACAAACTGTGGACTGGAAATGACTGGTCTTACTGCTGTTTGCTCCCTCCTCCCTTTCAGTAACTCCAGGCAGGTGATTTAGGGCAATTATGCTTTATTACACCCATTTATCCTCAATAGTTACCTGTCATTTTGGGGCCTCTCTGTACTCAATCACTCTCACAGGTACAAAAAGCCCCAGTGCAGAGATGTCTTCTCTGGAGTCCTGTCACAGCCTGAGAGCATCATTTATCTCTGGGAGCATTGACTGAAATCCTCAGCTTGCACAGCAGCTCACATTCAGAGGTTTCATCAGTGCAGTGTGACAACAGCACGCCAAGGCCATTCAGTCTCCTTTGGGCTGCTCTGGAAGTACAAACAGGGCTTGAAACTGAATCCTGGGGGGAAAATGGGGTTCCCCCAGGCCAGCACATTCAGGACAACATGAAGCACAGGAGGCAGGGGAAGGTGGGTTGGGTTTCAGGACAGTCCCTGGATGTTCAAGGTTTTGGCTGATTTTCTGTGTGTGTAACCTCTCTCCCAGGCAGTTTGGCAGGCAGTGCCTCTCCTGACTATTTTCAGCCTCAGATGTGGTTGAAAGTTCCCAGAATTAGGGACCTGCTGGGTTCTGAGAACAAGGTTTGTGCCACCAGCCTGGCCATGGGCTCCCTTCTCACACCCTGGTACAAAGGGATGATCCAATTCCCTCTGCTTTTACCTGGGTCGCATCAGGAAAGGCTTTCCCTCACAACCACAGATTTATTTACTTATTTATTGTCATTTCTGTGGTAAATGTGCTCTGCTTGGATGGGCACAGATCAGAAGGGGTGTTAATGGAGCAATGATACTGCTGGGTTAGAGGAGAGAATAAGGATTGTGTCAGGCTCCTAACAAGGACTCAGTGCTGGAATTGCAAATGGGCAGGGGACAAGGGAGGCTGATATTTCACTTTGCAAATCTGGACTGCTGACCTTCTCTCTGATTTCTGCTTCACGTCTCCTCAGGAAAATTTGTTCTTTTAAAAAATTAATAACCATATCTTTCTCCAAAAAAAAAAAAACCAAACCCAACCAGTATCAGACATTTAAAAGGTGCTTTTCACTTGACTTAAATGTTACAGCAGAAACATTCTCATGTGTCATGATTGTAAAATGGAAAGAAAAATGTCAAGGCTAAGTCACTGCCATCATTTATCTGGCTCTGGGCTGCTTTGGAGCTGGGAGATGCCAGCAGTGGGCTGTAATGTCCCTGTTGCACAGCCACAGCACAAAGGTGTTGTGTCCCTGGGATATGGAAGGTACCTGGCAGCAAACACCTCCCATAGCCAGGATAAACCTTGTGTCACCTGTGTGTCACCTCAGAGACACCAGTGGCTGATGATGACAAAAACACCCTGAAGTTAAATCCAGCTGGTATTAATGTGAGAAATAGGAAATTATTGACTTCCTACCCAGCACTTCCACCCTGACTGAAGGAATCTGTCCTTCTGTGTTGTGCTGTGGTGAAATTGCTGAGGACACTGCACTAAAACACCTCTCAGAAACTCCTTTCCCCTCTCTCTCTCTCTCTCTGCGAAAGGGGCTTTGCCTCTGTGTGGCCTGCAGGCCTCACTGCAATTATTCACATATTTGTAGCCACCTAATTTATCAATAACAAGTCACTGTACACTGAGGATGAACTGAGAGCTTCTGAGGAAGGATAAAACTCCAGGCCTGCTTGCCAAAAATAACCCCTTCCACTTGTTTTGCCTGAAATTCCGAGTCCTGACATTTGCTTCCCTTTGGAAGCTCAGCTGAGACTGAAGCTCCAGACGTTGCA
Organism: Chaetops frenatus; assembly: GCA_013400775.1. Taxonomy (NCBI): domain Eukaryota; kingdom Metazoa; phylum Chordata; class Aves; order Passeriformes; family Picathartidae; genus Chaetops; species Chaetops frenatus. The sequence continues at coordinate 60,470 of VZTR01021639.1, read as the reverse complement.
TTTTTAATGTGTTCAGTTTGTTGGGACCTTGTTTAACCCCCAGACCTCCTTTCTCTCTGAGATATTGATTCAACATGATGAGTGCACTCCACAGGAACGAGGGATCCATCAGCAAAGCTCATGAGCTGGCAGAATGCAGGAGCTCCAGGGAAGAGCTCCCACTTTTGTTTTCCAGGAGGGATGAAAATACAAGCTTTGCATCACAGCTTGCTTGGGATTAAACACCTGAAAACTTCCTTTATCCTTATGGAGAGTCAAAAGGAGCCACACATCAGCTCTTTTTGGAATGTGTCCAGCTCCTAAAACAGTGATGGTTTAAAGTGTATGGAGCTGTGGTTTGAAGGGCTCAGGGTTTTTTTCTGTTCAGACAGTGATTTGTGGCTCTATTTTGTGGAGTTCTGGTGTAAAAGAGCTCTATAAAACAGCAGTGAGACAGGTAAGGGAGTTTTAGTAGCTAAATAAAAAGGTTTACCTTAACTGCTGAATAACTGGACTTCTGGGGAGGAAAAAGAGAGGGGGAGAGAAAAGAAACCGAGAAATGTAACAGCACCTTAAAAAACTTCATGAAAACACCCCAGGCGTGAAGGCCTTACATCTCAGCCTCACAGACCTTGGCTGAATGGGGAGCTGATAAAAAAAAAATATACTTGGAGTATCCTGAATTTCAATAAAAGCACAGCAATAGATGCCAGATCAAAACCCATCCCAGTGTAAAAGCCAATTGTGTGTTTGTGTTTGTGATTCCTCTGCTCCAGAACAAAGGTGGGCTTTAATTCCACCCCATGGAGGGGACACTTCCCATGTTTAGCACCACAGCCAGAGTGGGTTTTTTTCCCTGTTAAAGGATGAGTGATTGCCTCCCAAATTCCCATTTTTCCTCCTTACTCTGTCTCCAGCACAGCTCTCACCACACCTTTTGGGAGGAGGCTCTGAGACAGGACCACTCTGGGAAAACATCTCTGCAGAATGAGACCTGCAACACTACTGAGCTGTCCCTGGCAGTGCTGAAAGCAAATTTTTCTCTTCTCAGAGGCCCTGGAAATGTTTCCACCCTACTCAGGGCACAGCCTGGGCTCCTGCAGGCAGAACAGGGCTGCTGTGCCAAGGAGGAGCATCTCACTTCAGTCCCTGCTCCTGCCTGCTCAGCCCAGCTCCTCCCCTGGGCTCCTCCAAGAGCCAGCTCAGGTCCTTCACTGAAAGGTTTTAATTTATGGGGTAAACACAACTTCACCCAAGCAGATAAATCAGAAGTAGTGTCTGCAGAAACTGTGCAATCAACTCCAGGCTCTTGAGAGGATTTGGCCAGAGCTGGCTCAGACTGCAGAGAACAGAGAGTGCTTTGCTGTGCAGCTCGAGCTGAATCCCACGAGAGCAAAACCTTGTTCTTGGAACATTTGGGCCTGGGAGATGTGTTTCAGCAAAGATGCTGATGCTGGATGAGGCAGAGCAGGCTCCAGAAGGTTGAGCTGTCTCTCTCCAGAGAGAGAGGCCAGCTTGCTACTCAACCCACTGACACTTTCTCTGAGTCATTTTCTGTTCCTGGCTAATGACTTTGCTAATTGGAATTTTTTTTTTTTCACTGGCTTTTCCTATTCAAGCTCAGGCTTTGAAAAGTTCACAGAATGCTTCACATTTCTCCTACATCATAAACCTGATCTCTTTTTTACATTGACTCATGGACCCTCTAAGAAATATGTCTTGTTGGCCCAGACTTGTCACTCCTTGCCCATTTCAGGAGCAGTTTGCTCAGGGCTGCAGTATCTGCACAGTTCCATCTGTGTGTTCTAAACCTCTGACTCCCACAAGCAACAAAGTCCCGTTTTTCAGGTGTGATTGTTCTGATATTGGCAGTGAAATCTTAATGACTTGAAGAGAAGATAAAAATATTGAAACCATGGCAACCTCCAAAATTCCAAATTGATGCCCAACTTTACTCTTTTGAGAAATGCAACCTGTTCACGATGCACAAATGAACCTCAAGCAGATGTAGTCCATGAGTGGAGGAATTGGCTCAAAAAAACCTGGTAAATCCAGCTACTCTGCCCATCTTTCCAGCTAAAAGTGATTTCAAAGGCAGCCTATTCTCCTCCAGTCACATCTTTTTTTAGATCCAGCATTGCCAGAACTTCCTTCCCTTTCCAGGAGCCTTCCAGCAAGTTTTCACACTCTACTTTTTTATGGATGGACCTGAGTAGAAAGATTCTGTCACAAATTTAGTGGCTCTCCTTTTGTTGGGTTCTGCATGATAAACCAGAAATATGAGGCTGGTTCAATATGATTATCATGTTCTTGGGGAGAGAACAAAGTTTGAGCTGTCTTGGGTTCATAGGTTCAGCAGCAAGAGGTAGATGAGAAACACTTTTGTGTGGTTCAGGTTTCATCTGCCAACGCTGGTCTCTTCAAAAGGTGAATTTCCAGGTATGAGATGTCCAAAAATTCAAAACTGTGAGAGATTAATACATCAAATATACCCACTAAAGGAAAAGGACAGGATCTGTCTCAGAAACACCAGCCTATAAATAAATTTTAAGTGAATATAAGTTGGTTTCTCTTGCTCCAGTGCTTCCTTTCTCCCTTTTTGGCACCAGGTGTAGCCTCTGAAAGCAGCAGAATGCAGAGTGCATTAGTGTCATCTCACTGATCATGTTCAAGGAATAATTGCCACTGAATCAAATGCTAAAACGAAACCTACATTAAATGCTCACCTCCAAGGATGCCTGTTGATGGCTCCTGTCAAATAACCAGCAAGAGCCTGTCACTGGGAAGCCTACAGAGAAAGTGAGATAGAGGCCTCCTTCCCACTCTCTGCTGGTTTTATTTGGCCTTGAAATCAGGGTGTTTATAATGGTGAATGCATCTTTTTGTTGAATTTTTATCAAACCAGCTCAGTGTGTAGCAAATCACATGTTGAAGGTTATGTGTGCAAAGCTGGCTCCTTGAGGAAGGGCTTTTTCACAGGAAAACTGGGCAGGAATTTCAGAAGTCACAACAAAAATAAAATCCCAAAACGTAGCTCTTTCCATGCTCCTTTCTGCTCCCGCTTCTACAATTCACACATTTTGGGATGTGAAGAAGAGAGAACCCAAGACAGCAAGAGAAGAGGGAATTGTGGATGCCCCAAGGCAGGAATGCTGAAGAAAAAGCAGAAAGTTGTGTTTGTCTGCCCAGATCTGTTCACTGGGACCTGCTCCAGACTCAGCCTTGCTCTGCTGAGGATGCTGTGCTGTCCCACACCACAGAAATAGAGCTCATACCCAAAAATACAGAGATTTGGTGCTTCAGAAGAACAAATACAACAATTTCCAGCTTGATCTAGCAGTCTTCCACACAAATATTCAGATTACACTCCTTCTGTTCAACCCTCTGTGCAGCAGCTCCAGGACCTGTGGCCATTTGGTGATGATTTCTGGAAATTTCCATTAAATCAGGAGGTGTTGAAAGGAAAAGTGACACAAATTGTGTCAGGCAAGGCTCTTTCACCCTCTGTCCCTTCAAGGGACACCCTGGGCCATGAAATTCAGTGGTTTCAGCCCAGCCAGGACATTTCAGCCAGACAGGTCCACACACCACCACCACCTTATGCCAGCACATCCCAAGTCCAAAATCACCTTTTAATATCTTTTAATAAACCTAAAACCTTTACCACAGCATGTCAGAGGAAGAGAAGTAAAGGCCAAAGGCCCTGCAACTTCAAAGCAGGAGCAGCTTTGCATTTTCACAAATATAAACCATGTCTGTCTGCTTAAATACACAAAGCTGTGAGATGAACACATCTGCAGCTAATTTTTTCCCCCCCAGTCCCTGGAGCTCTTTGTTTTCTAGTTCTCCCTCTGTCAAAAACTTGTTCACCTCTGATTTTTCACATCATTTGAGTTTTCAAGAACAAGTGGGTATAGGGATCTCCAAGGGAAAAAGTTTCTAAAGCGAAAATACAGAAATTAGAAGCCACAGCCTGTAGGACCAAAACTTTTGCTCTGAAAGTCTTCTAATAAAAAAAAAATAAAAATAGCAAGCACAACTAATGATTCACACAATAATTGTTTTCAAGTGCAATTTTGTCATTGAATGAAAATTTCAAGAATGGCAATTTTAGCTTAGATATTCTCATGTGAGGAAAGGCTGCTGGCCTGGTTCCACATCACCAGCAGGAAGGAATTCCAGGACATGGACCCAAGCCAGGGGGTGGATGGATGGATGGATGGAGGGATGGAGGGATGGACACACACAGTGCCTGGTAAATCAGGAAACTCAGTGTGGGACTCAGCTAAAACCCTTTTTTTTTTTTTTTTTGGCTACTTCTATGTAAATTGGTCATCGAGGGACTGCTCCCTTGAAAATTGTTACCCCTCAAAGGTCTTGTGAGTTTTGTTCAGATTCTGGTGTGAGTTTTATTCACATTTTGCTGTGTGTAGTTGGGAGCAGCATTTTAAGGCAGCTTGAGCTATGACTAAAGTTCCTTTTGATTTAAAAGAATGCAACCCACAGACTGCAAAATGGGAAAAGGAGGTCTCAAGGCAGTTCTTTGAAAATTTTCTGGCTGAAATCCTCCTTTGCTTATTTCTTCTGACTCCAGAAAGATTTTATGGAGGTCACTGGCAGAGATGTGACTGGTGGGCCCTTGTTAAACTTGGCTGCTTATTAGAGATTTCTCAGACAATATATAATCCATAATATCATCATAAAGAATTCATTCTCCAAGCCAGGGTAGCTGAAGTTTCTGCCCATGAATACAAATGGAAAGTGCTGTCTGCTGGGAATTGAGCAGTGCCTTGCAGCCAGACAGTTCCCTTTAAATTCTGCTTTAGGAGAAGTTATTTCGTAAATAGAACTTCACAATTTGCATAAAGCTGATTCAGTTACAATGGAAAGTCAATTTTGGCTGAAAACCTCTGGCAAAATATTTTCTTAGAGTTATTGCTATCTTCCCAGCCAGACTGATTTCATTTACAGTGTGAGAAATTCTCTAAATTCTCTAGAGTTTTGTGTCATTTCTCCCAGCAAAACTGAAATCAGCATCTGATCCTTTGTATTTAATTTTAAAGAACAACTCGTAAAGAAAAGCTCCACTGGAAAACAATACTGGTGCATTTTACTTTGCATTGCTAATGAGGTGAGATGTTTTTGTTAGAATGTCCATGTACAATGAAACCAAACACCTGCCACACACCAGGGGCTGACAAGAAATGGAGTTCACATTTTGCTATCAAAATCAGGTTTACCATTTTGGGGTTGTTTAATGAATACCTAATAGGAGAACACGGGAAAATTCAGATAATGCAGTAGAGCAAGAGAAGTTTGAAAGCTATGATGGGAATGTGAGCTTAGCTGTGGAGATGATTCTGCACCACAGATTGCTGTCATCTTCTAATGAGATCATCCACGAGGAATCAAACCAATAGACCGGCACAAACAGCAAATAAGTCAATCAACACCAGTCAGAGAAGTTATGAAAACACTGTGTACTCAAACATATGCTGCTTCAAAATTAAATCATGTCTTCTGCTGCTTAACAAACACTTGACAAAAGGAAAATGCCCAACAGCAGAAGATGGATAAGACAGGAGCTTGGAAAATCAATTCTTGTCAAAAAGAATGGCTCTCCTTGAAGGTGAAATATCTGTACAAGTGGAATTGGTAGGAGATAGGAGTAGGAAATGATGCCATGGGCTCCAAAAGTGGACCTGGCTTGCCTGGCTGGGATGATATTCTGCTGCTGGGCTGCTGTGCCTCTGAACCCCTCTGGCAGCTAAATCACACAGAATCAATTGGGTTGGGTAATAAAATGGAACAGGAAAATAGAAGTGTTTGAAAAATGAGTGTGACACAGATCTAAGTGTTCTTACTTGGAGGATCTGCTCCAGGTAAATAAATGACTGAGAGTGAAACTGCTTGATAAAGGCAGATTTCTTACAGGATGGGATTTTTTTTTTTTTATTAGGAAGAAATTCTTTATTTGGGGAAAATCCTTCCCTGTGAGGGTGGGGAAGCCCTGGCACAGAGAAGCTGTGGCTGCCCCTGGGTCCCTGGAAGTGTCCAAGGCCAGGCTGGACAGGGCTTGGAGCACCCTGGTACAGTGGAAGGGAGAGGGAGTGGAATGAGATGATCTATAATGTCTCTTCCAACCCAAATTATTCAACGATCCTGTGAATGTGGAGCTGCATTATAATCATTGAGAGCAGCACAAATAAATGATAAGAATAACCATCAGCTATTCAGAGAAAAGGTGCAATAATAAGGGATTAAGGACTGAATTAAAACCCCTAAACTGTGACAAAAGGAGCTGCACACTGTGCTTTCCAGACAAGCTATTTCTATACACCCATTTTTAAAGGTTAATTTAAAATGTTTGATTTCTGTAGCAATGTGGCAGCACGATTATCTGAGCAGTGTTGTGGTTGGACTCTTCAAAGTAGGAAATACTTGGTAAGCACCAAAGTAAATCAGCCACTTCTCACTTCACCACTGCTCAGCCCACAGTTTACAGAATATTCAGGCTCAGTGTAATCACTTGAGGGAAACATTGCTGATGTTGTTCTCTCTGAGAAATGCAATTGAGGAGCTTAATTCTAAAAATGGTTTAACGGGTCTTGTGCCTGCATTTTCTTCCAAATCACAAGTTGAGGGAGAATTTAACAAGGAGACAAATGCAGGGGAGCAGCCTGAAGTGTGTAACACAAACAGGGGCTTGATTCAAAGCCCATTAGTGTGAAGGAAGTCTCTTCAGGGACTGTAATGGCTTTTAAATGAGGTTTGTATTGATTTTGCACTGAATGCAAGGAAAGTGTTCCTCCCAGAGTCTAAGGAGACAGGCTGAACCTTTGCCTTGCAAAAGGCCACTTGAAGGAAAACAAATCACCTTTGCTATTTAATACAGCAATCTGTGATGGAAGTTTTAGGGTAAATTCAGATTAATTCCTTTGGAAACTTTGGAACTGCTAAAGAGCCAAGCAGGTGTTTTTTACCAGAGAACCCAGTTCCATGAGCAGTTCTGTGGGAATATTTTCTGAAAAGCTGATAAAACCTGATTCTCATTTAGTTACATAGCTGAGGTTTGTTTTATCCCATATTCTTTCACACCCCCCTCTCCTGTGTGGATAGAAATAACAATGTTTGGTTTGTAGGTGGTGTTTATAAGGTATTTGAGCTTCATTTAAACGGGAGCTCTAATCCAAAGTGTTCATTAGTTTAGTGCAGCTCTCCTTTTTCTCCATTTATTCACATGGATGCAGCACCAGAATAAAAGACTGCTGGGGTTTTGCAAGGAGCTCATTTTATCGAGGCCCATAAACATAAATTGTGTGTGTGAATGTGGATGTGGAAACCCATAAACCTTAAACCTTCTGTTTGTGTTAACAGAGTGTTCTGCTATTTTGCCATTTACAACAATGCAACCACTGAGCCTAAAGGTTTCTGTCTTTGAAACTGTGGATAATTCTCAACTTTTTGGTTTTGTTCTGTAGAAAAATGATCAATGGGCAATTCATGAACAACTGCAATAACCTTTGCCAAGAATGTATTGGAAGTTGCTTGCATTTTTAAGTCAAAAGAGCAACTCCATACTTATTTAATGGCCCGAGAGGACCATCCTTTAGTGGTTAGAAATCACTCCCTTCTAGCTGAATATTCACAATCCATCATTCTTGTGAATGCACACCCTTAACCCTGCTGAAGAAAACAGCTAGCAGGTGTAAAGTCACATTCCTCCCTTCATTGTTTTGGTGTAGTGCTTTGGGGAAGATTTATTCCTTCCCTGGGGAGCAGGGGGTGCCTTCAGAAGCTGTAAATACCTGACAAACATCGTGGGGAAGCTGCTCTCCTGCTCAAGCATCTGGGAGGAGAGTTCTGTGATTAAGATGCAGATCTGCCGTGCAGTGAAATCTGCCTTTTGTCACATTTGCAGCTTGCAAGGTTCACGCTGCTGTCACTGAAAGCTTAATGACACCTGAGGCAGGGTGGCATATTTATGTGCTGGTTAGAAGGGTCCTGAGAAGCCTAAAAAATCACATTCAAATGAGGTAAGGCATGTGTTTTCTCGGATCAGTTATTAGAAGGATTTGTTCTGCACACAGATATACACAGTTATGTAATGTTTGAATCCTGCCTCCAGATGTTTTGTGCTTCCTTTCCCTTCTCATTCAGGATACCTGCTGTGAAAACATCTTTCATTTTTACAACAGCAAGAAATGTAGGCAAGGAGTACACACGGAGTACCTGTGTGTGTTACACTCAGTGACAGGGGGATAGAACTTGCCAGAGGAATTGCCTGCCAGGTGGGTAATTAATTGCATTCGTTACCTGCCATCACCCTGCTCTGTTTGTTGTCTCTGACATCCCTGATGAGCACGTCCAGTGCCAGCTCTGAGAGCTCCCCCTGAGAAATCCATCCCAGTCTGCCCAGTCCTGGTGCCAGTCATGGCAGGCACTGTGAGAACAGACTGGGTTATGCAAGGCTTGGCCTCTCTCTGCTCTGCTCTGCTCTGCTGCCACAGCCCAGGGCAGACCTGGGGGGCTGGAGTGTCCCCCCAAGGCTTCTGTGGGGCTGGGCTGATCCCCCAAGGGACCCCATGGGGCTGGGGTGTCCTCTCCAGGGTCGTGTGAATCTGAAAATTAATTATGAAATTTCATTTTTGATTAACAAAGAAGAGCAAACTGTTTTAACATATGGTGCCAGATGTTATTGAAGGAAGAAAGAGAACTGAACTAAAGCTTCTGTTATTTCTCCAAATATGTTCTTCTTTTCTCCTGAACATTTAATTAATTCTGACAACAATTTTTTAAAATTACTTTTTTTTTTAAAATATCTTTTGAAGAGGCTCCCTGTCCAAGTTAAAGCTGTCAACCTTCACTAGGGAAGATGGAAAATGCTCAGATCTGGGTTTCTGAACTGCATGGTTCCACAGCTGGAGATGACAATGGGCAGAACAGAAGTGACTTCTTATCACTTCAATTCTTGGAGTGAGTCCAAAAGAGATGTTTGCTCAAAGTTAAAACTCCTTTCTCATTCTCTTTCTTTTCCCCATCAAATTTGGCACCAGCAACTTTTGATTTGAACCAAGAAAACTTTCCCGAAATAGGGTTTTGTTTTACATCCCTTAGTGAATAATAAACAATGCTCATGTGAAAGGCACAGACTGGTTCTGCAATGAGTTTTGCTCTGTTTTTATGAATTTCTCGTGGGTTCACTGCCTGTTTTTGCTCTGGCCATTGGCAGGTTTACATTTGGTCCAGCTGCCCTGGAGCAATTCCCACCTAAAAGGAAGCAGCAGGGAAAGAGAGAGAAATGACGTGGATAAAGTTGAAGCCAGACTGAGAAACAAAGGAGTAACAGGAGCATTCAGCTGTTCCCAGGGAGCTCAGCATGGACATGACACAGATTTTTGGCTCCCAGGTAACCCAGCTGAGTGACATTCAAAGGTCTTTTGGTCCCAGGGAAGTTTTCTCTGGTGTAAAGAAAATTCCTCTGTTCTGGTGGAAGATTCACATCAGATGGGGGTTGAGATTCCTGTCACACCAAATTCTCTCCAGGAGGTGATGGCTGTACCTGTGGCCCAGCTGGACAAGTGGCCAAGCTCCTCCTGAGACAAAAAGAAGATTCTAAAGAGACTGAATTTGTTGTCCTGCCAAGGCATCCCATTATTTCACACTGGGATGTGCCTCCTCTGGAAAGTCCTCAAGTTTCAAGCCTGTTGCTATAACGACTGTGCAACCTGGCAAGAGAAGCTGAAAACTTCTAACCAGGATTTCCAGAAGTCCACCTGGCTTTACATAACTTTCAATCTTCATCCTGGGGTGTCTTGGAAAGAAGCTTTATATAACATATTCAGAGCTTAAAGTGGCACCTTGCTCTCCACTCCTTATTTTGGGCAAATTAAAGCCTTAACCTCAGCAAAGATCAAACCAGCGGGTGCCATTTTCCAGGAGAGATGCTGGAAATCCAGAAAAATGTGCTGCTTGCACACACAAACTTGCACTGCTTTATTCCCAAGGGGGTCATGACCAGAAGCCAGTGCTCAATAATTGTAATTTCACACAGCGTTTGCACAAGCGAATTTGACAATTCCATCTCACAGCTTTTCCCCTGTATTGTTTGGATAATTACACTGTCAAAAATTACTTATCATACATTTAGCACTTAATACCCGTTTATTATGAGTTCATGTAACTGCTATTTAAAGAATAATACATGCTCACTCCTTTCTACGCCATTTGATGCCACTTTGATTCTGTAATTGCTGGTTTCCTAGGATATTATGCCACAAAACCTGAAGAAATAATTAGTTGTTTCGTTCCAGACAATACGTTCTGGAGTTGCACAGAGTTTTTAAGTGGCAGATTTGTAACGGTGCAAGGGAGAAGTGAAGGGAGTGAATGCCAGCCCCGGGATGGGATTGCACCAGGCCACTCCAGGAGCTGCTGCTCCCATTGTTCAGAGGGGAACGATTCCTTATGCAAATACTGGAGGTTTTCTGCCTTTGGGGGATGCTCTCTGCAAGACTTTGGCAGCACGGGGTGGAACGAGTCCCAAATGAGATGTGAAAATGAGGTGACTAAAAAACCCCAGCTATAATTATGTCTTGTTTGCAGAGCACACGCTGAAATCTGCAGGAATAACTGCTGGGTTTGTGGGGGAATGTTTTTTGCCAAGTGTGTGAGAGCAAAAATGAAGGAGTACCTTGCAGGAATATTTAAAAAGCACTATTTTAGCTGAACTTTGGTCGCTTGTTAACTCTGCTACCGAGTGGTGGTAAAATACTAATATGTGTTCTTTTTCAGCGTCTTCATAATCTACATTTATTTCACAGCAAACCCTGTTGTTTGACTAGGAAATGTTGCTACTTTTATCTGGTTTTAAGTTGTTTATAAACTTGCAGTCGAAGTTCCTGTCGCTTTCGCTGGTGATATCACACAATGGTTGCACACAGTTTCCACAGGCTGTAAATAACTGAATGGGCTGGAATTTGTCACAACTTCCAGATTGGAAAAGTGGATAAGAGAGCAGATAAAAGATTATGAGTGTGGCCATTTTTGTTTTGGAAAAAGAGCCCATGGCAGGAACTGTCACCCTTTGAGCAGCTTTATATGCTTGGCTTCTTTAGGAAAGCATCAAAATGAGGTGGAACACACGTCACTCCATGTTTTAACTTATTAATGAATTCTCAGGGTGACCTGACCAGACACTGACTCATCATCAAATCCATTCTCTGATGACAGCCAGACAAACCAAAACAAGTCCTGGAGGTTATAATTCAAGTTTTAGAACAGACTATTGAGCTTTATGGTCATCAAATTAAACACAGCAGGGCTACCACCATCATCTTAATTAAAAGAAACTTTCTCACTGTACTCAACAAAAAGGAAATGACACAAGCAAATAAAGCAGAGGCTCTGTGAGTTGCAGTGTTCTCAGGACCTGCCAGCAAAGTTTGTTTCTTTTACAGCCTACAAATTATGTATCTCAGGAGGATCTGGGAGATACAAAGCCTAAAAAATGAAATAAAATCCAGCCTTCACCAGCAAACTCCAGCCCAACATTTTGTTTCCTTTCAGTGCCTCTTGTTCCAGAGCAAGGAAAGCTTGACAACACCCCAAGAGATGTTTTTAGGTGCAGGATTAAGGCTCAGAGCCGTGCATGATGTGCCCAACAATTACCATCAACAATTAATATCAAGCCCTTAGCTCAGCTTTTTGGTGCTAGAACAGCTCTAAGTGTGGCTACAAACCCCAAAAAAAAGGTGCCAGGCAGGTGGTCCAGCTGCAGAATTCTGGTTGGATGCCTCAGACCCATTTCCAAGTGTCAGCTTGTGGATTATTTTAACATCACAAATAAATTCATAATAATGTAAACCAAATCTAAAGCTGTGTCTGCACTTCAAGTGTGCAAAATGCACCTGCATGCTGTGCCTGTGATGTGGATGTAAAAGCTCATGCTTGACCCACCATCCCATGGTGATGCTCTATTTATAACCCAGCCAAAACAAAGCTGAATTCCCCCTCCTGCAGCCTGCATTCAGCAGCCTGCCTTTATGGAATGCTGATGGTAAAAATGTCTTTATCAGTTGTGTGGTGCTTCAGATTGCAGGTGTGAGTTGGATCATCAGCTGACAGGGTTTCTGCAAGCAGCATTTCCTTTTTTTCTAGAAGATGTGGCAGATTGCTGATGGTTTTGGAGTTTATTTGTGTTTACCTTCTTTGGCACATGTGCACAGAAAACATGCTTCTAGAAAACAAATCAGAATTAAAGGATTTAGAGAGACATAAGCATGGTTGGGGCTTGCTGAAAACAATCTCAGCTGAGCCTGCAGGATTCTCCAGGTTCAGTCTGATGAATTTTATGAAACATTTCCCTTTCAAGAACTCCTCCATTAAATGTAAGAAGGGACCCTGTGGGTTAAAAAATACATTCCTGGCTGATTCTCTAAGCCAAGTGCATTAATTATAAATGTGAGCCAGAATGAGAGGCTGATCCTGCTGAACCAGAAGGCGAAGAGTGATCTGAAATGTTGCTCTACAGAGGCACTGTTTATTTTTGGTTAATACAGAAGAATGATCAGCTTGCTCCAGTTTCTTGGGTTTTGGGGTAGGGGGGACCTCCTTTCAAAATTTGATTTTCCAGCTGCTTTTGCTCCTTTTGGTGTGAAATTAGAGGTGAGTCAGAAACATCTGGACTTTTCTGTCCCTGCATTTGGGGTGGTTTCTGTCACATTTGGGGTCTCAGAGCAGGCAGCCCTGGCTGTACAAATGCTGAGGATCTCCAGGTGTTGCTCTCAGCTGCTCAGGGGGTGCCAGGTTGTGCTGTGCCAAATCCCTTCTGCAGCTGCAAACTCAGAAAATTGGGAATCTTCATCCATCCTTGGACATCCAGCTCCTGATCTGCAGCTTTCCCACGCCTTGTCCAAACCAGGCCATGCTGCTCTTCCAGGCTGCCCAAACCCTGTCAGAAACAAGAACTGAGAGAAATCCCATCCCTGCCAGTGCCACTGAGAGGAATTTTGAGGTCCAAGCAATCCCAAAAAAAAGCTCTGTCTTTGGGGAAACATCCCAGTAGTGAGATCTGAGGTAGAACAGGGGGAGCAAGCCAGCAATTCTGCTTTGTGTGAGTTGTGAGTGGCAGTGGGAGTGAGTGCACCAGGCTGGCAGCCACCAAATTTCTGGGAGAAGGCTGCAGGACAGAACTGTCCCCTGGCCCTGCTGGCCCAAGGCAGAGCTGCTGCCAGCACAGGCTGTGGCTGCAGGGCAGCTCAGCAGGCACAGAGAGTGGGAAACCCTCCTGGAAGCCCATATTTGAAAGGATCCTGCACTGGGAATTCAGCACTTTCAGAGTGTTATTATCTGTTACAATCAGTCACTCTGCTTCCCTGCAGTGCCCATTATCAATGACATTAACTGGCATTATTAATCATTAGCTGTGTAAGTAGCAGCTTTCTTAATAACAGGGGAAAGGGTGGTGCTCAGAACATGTTCACTTTGGCCAGGTGACTTTCCCACCCCATTTTTTTTCTTTAATTTCTATTGTATGCTCTCTCTTCTTTAATTTCTGTTGAATACTCTCACAGGGCTTTATTCCCACCACTGGAATGATGTTGATGAATGTGTCAGACACAGAGGACTGCAGTGGAGTGATCACTCCACTTGTGATGTTGATATAAACCTTATGGCACCTGATACTTTTATATTGACATTGTGCATCTTGATGTCTTCTTTCTTTTTTTCCCCCCAAGGATAAATACTAAAAATTCTGGAGAGGATTTGGAACTTGTGTTTTTGTATCTTGTATTTTGTATTTTGTGTATTGTATTTTGTTTTCAAAGTTTTCCATAGGGAACCAGCACCTTTAAACAAAATATTTGGTAGATGTCCTGTCTGGGATTCAGCAGATCTCCCTTTTACCATACTAAGTCCAGAGCTTTCCTCTGCTTTTACCATAGAGGTGGTAATAATTCAACTATTATTTTGCAGCACAAAGTTTCTCTCCACCTTGTGTGGATTTTCACTCCATGACCACCCACTGGGCAGCTGCTGTGGCATTGCTGCTGAAAACTCCTTGTGAACAAAAGTTCAGGAATGCAGTTACTCCTGAAGACTGAACACTGAGGGATCTTTATTCCAATGGGAAAAAAAGGAATTTTGTTTTGATAAAAAATTATTATGAAAGGTAGCAGCTGATGATCAAAGAACACACACAGAGGCATTGGGAACAGGGCCTGCAAAAGTGGATTATTTAAACCGTAAAAATCAGTGGATTATCAAAAATTACATTTTCAGAGCTGGTGGGAACTTCAAAATATATTCAGCAGGTGTGCAGTCACTGGTGTGGGTTTGAAAGGAAAGGCAGAAAGGACAAAATAGGGTCTCCTTTTCTTCATCATATCTGGGGCAAAAAAGCACATCTGCTCTTGAATAAATTTTATATTGGAGCTGTTTCATCAAGGCTGGAGCTGCTCCTGGAGTTCAATTCCTGCTCTAAGCCTGAAAAGCTGTGGTGACTTCCAGCACTTTGTAGCAGATTTGATCTAATTCTTCTCACAAAATTGAAGATGCTAGTTTTTAATTTCATTTTTAAGGCCTGGGAGAGGTGCAAGGGGGTCAGGGAGTTGTTTGGCTTCATGGCAAAGCCTCCATCTGATTTGGGAAGAGGGGCCTGATGCCAGCAGCTCCCCCAGTGGGATTTGTTGAGTTTTTACCTGAGCACATTGCACTGTCCTGTCCAGGCTGGGAAAAGCCCTTCTCTCCCTCAATACCCACATCCCACAGGAAACTGGGAGATGGAAATAGATTTCAACCGAAAGAGGAATTGAGGTTTGATCCCTGACAAATGTGAGCATGGTTTTCTCCCTTTCACCCCCTCATCATCCACAGTTTTTGCATCTGCACTGTAGCAAGTAATTAAATAACTCATTGAACTGATATTTGTTTCTAATTGCAGGTTGTTTCCTGGGTTTCTTAAAAAAAAAAAAAAAAAAAAAAAAAAAACTTGGTTTTTTCAGCCCTCTTTTCCCCAGGCAAAAAAAAAAAAAAAAAATCTAATTAATAAACTCCAACCTCTTCCCACTGTGGCTCTGTGCTGTTAATTATGAGAAATAAGAAAAGGCCCCAGCACTTCCAGGGGAGGGCAGGTGGGCAAAAGGAAAGTTCTGGAAATGAAAGGGCTGTTGGGCAGCCATTGTTTAAAGAGGAAAACTGGGTGGCTCTGGGTGCTGCAGCTGAAAGGAGCAGCAGGGCTCTGCTGCCTCTGAGCACAAGAAACCAGGAGGGAAATATGAACCTGGAACACGTTGGGAACTGAGGGAAGGGTCTTTGTTTGCTCATTCAGCTGCTCATTTAAGCAGTGACTTTGAATACAGAGTCCAAAACAAGCCTAAAGCAAAGGCTGCCCTCATTTTTTTAACTTATTTTCTTTGTTATTCTGATTTTATTATTCTTTTTTATTTTCTTTGTTATTCTGATTTTCTTTATCATTCCTATTTATTTTCTTTATTATTCTTATTTTCCTTATTATTCTTTTCTGGTGTAATGGTAAGGAGTTTATTTTGGCTGGGGGAATGGATGTGCCTGCACAAACCTCCCTTCTAAAAATGAAAACATGGAGCTGGTGTTGAGTAAAACAGAAGGAAAGGAAGGTATGGGTTCCATGGGGGGCTGGGGGCTGCTCTGTCCCCCTCCTCAGGTGGGAACAAGGAGGGATTGTCCTAAATCAGCTTTCCCTGGGTTCCCAGTGCTGCTGAGGGCCACTCCAAGGGCACTGCTGGTTCCCACCTGCCTTTCTAGATGGAAAAAAAAACCCCACAGTGCCAAGGAATAACTGACTGCTCATCCCAGTGCTGCACACCTGGGTTTGGGCAGCCTGGTCCAGGTATAGCTGAGGTTTTTGGAGAGTAACATGGTTATATTCCCACTTTATTTAGTAATGATCACTTTAATTTGGTGGTCTTAGAGTTCTTTTCCAATCTCGAGGATCCTGTGGTTCTCTGAATGCCAATTTTTGCTGTGCAAAGGTGTTTGTGTGCAACTTGAAGTCAAAAATGGGGAGTCTTAAGCTCCTGGACTTTGAGCCTTTTGGGTGAACTGGGAGGATCTTCAAATTCTTATGGAGGAGAAATGCAGTGTCATCAGGTTTTCTGGCCATGGAATGTAAATCAGTATTTAAAGGATGTAAAACCAGCTTCAAGTAATGCACAAAACTCCCATCCAACCATAACCCCACTCCAGCAATTTCTGGGGAAGCACAGTCAGGAGATGTTATTATGTTTGTGGTCATGGTTTTTAGGGCAGTGTAGCAGGTTCGTGGAGCTCCTGGTGCAGAGGCAGCACAGCTGAGCCTCCAAACTGGCATTTTCACACCACAAACTGAATTTGTCACGTCGAAAAATAACCCAGCTTCTCTTCCCACAAGACCTCCCAAGTTTCTAATGCTGAGTTTTCTTAGGTAGTGAAATAAATTGAAATGAGAAGTGGTGGGACTGGCTTGAAAGCAGAAACTTTAACCCTGTGTCAGTACAAATTCCCTTCTCCAGTTGTGGCAAAGCTCTCCCCTTGATTCCTTTCTCTCTTAGACATCCCCTGATCTCTCAGCATCACTTCTTGCTCGTGGTGACTCATTTGGGAGGTATTTTTGTTCCCTGGCATTTGCATTTTCTGTCACTGGTTCCTTTATGTGCTGTGATCTTTTCTGCTCAGCAAACACGTCCAATCCTATTGACTCTGCAAGGAGGAGAAACCCAGTTTACAAAATATCTGTGCAGTAGCTGCCATTAAAAGGCATTTTGCAAGTCAGAGATTAAGCCCTGTTTAAACCCAAAATTAGGCAGCCACCTAAAAGAGCTCAGCTCCCACCATGCAGCTGATTAAGAGATAATTTGGTGGAGACTCAGCTTTGTAGTGCAGTTTCTATGAGTGTTCACCATAGAATCATGAAAGAAAAAGACCTCCAAGACCATTGAATGCAACCTTTGAACTTTCATATCACTGGAAAATTGGCATCGTGGAGCAGAACTTGATTTCAGTTAATCCAAACCAGTGCTTTAAATCAGATTTCAATTCCAACAACACAAACATGGGGTGAATCAATTAATAAAAACAGCAATTTTGATGTAGGCACTGTCTTCTCTGAAAAGAGAATTTGGCAATGAATAGGTTTTATTTTTCACTAATATGAACCATCTGAAGCTCCTGGATTTTCAAGGTTTCCTTTGATGTCCCTAAAGATGATTTATCACAAGGTTTTCTTCCTTTTTTTTCTCTGTCTTTATCCTCCTTTCTCCTCTGTCCTTGGATATTCTATTTCCAGTCCTTGATGGATCCAGGAAATATAGAGGAAAGAGTACCGAAATGCAAATATTTGCAGAAGTGTCAAGGCTGGTAAAATATATTCAAGAGAAGCCAGATATTTTCTGTGTCTCTGGGAATATTATTTGCATTTTGTACTTTGCAAGGAAGGCAATATTTTTTGTGTGTGATACTCCTATACAGACCCAACACAGGAGAATCAACTTCTCAATTTCTTAGCTATTTTTCCAACCAATTTAATCTCTGTTCTTCAGCTAATCCACTGACATTTCTTTCTAAACAATATTGATGCCTCGAAAAGTATTGGTTTCATTACTTGCTATAATGGAATTACACACTGCCTTTTGTGCATTTAAAGTCAAGCTGTAAATTAGGCAGAAATAACATTTGACATCTGCAGAGGTGACTCAATTCTGCTAAAGCTTTTGGATCTTTAAAATGCATTTCTGTATCCATTGGCCCTTACACTTGCTGCAATTTGGGGAAAAAAATATTATCATAAATCTCCGGTACAGGCTTGTACTTCTGCAAAATGATTCTCATTATTTTCAAGAAGTAATTCCATACTCTGGCTATAGGGTTCATCTTCATTTAATTCTCTCTAAATGGCTTTTCTGTCTGCACTGCAGATCCCACAGGAGGGTCCAGCAGCTTGAGGACCAAGTGGAGATTGCCCAGTCCTTTATTCTTTCCAACCTCCCTCAGAGAAATTCCTTTTGATCTTCTCTTTACGGCCTCAAGCATGAATATTTCTGTGATCCACAAATATTTCTGTACAATCCTCAAAGATTTCAGCAAGCTTTGGATGGAGCCTCCAATTTCTGGGAAGAAATGGGAATTGCCAAGCCCTGGTGAGGAATTCTTTCCTTGCTTCCTCTGCTGTGGTTAGAAAAATCCTCTCCTTGGCCTATGAGGAGGTGAAAATCCTTCCTTTGCCTGAAGGGATCCCTTAAAATGCAGCAATAACTTCATGTAGGAAATGTTTACAGGAGCATGTAATGACAGGAAAAGGGAGAATGAGTTCAAATCAAAAGAGAGCAGGATTAAATTAGATATTAGGAAGGAATTCTTCCCTGTGAGGGTGGTGAGGCACTGGAATAGATTTTCCAGGGAAGCCGTGGCTGCCCCTGGATCCCTGGCAGTGCCCAAGGCCAGGCTGGACAGGGCTGGGAGCAGCCTGGGACAGTGGGAGGTGTCCCTGCCCATGGCAGGGGTGGAACTGGATGATCTTTAAGATCCCTTCCTACCCAAACCATCCCATGATTCTATAATTTATAACCCATCACAAGGAGCTGTTAATTTACCTTAGTGACTGAATATGGCATTAGATCATATCTATCACAGTATATATATTAAATGTCATTAGTATAAACTTATTAAATTCTGGAGTCATGGATCCATTGCTCCTTCTTAATGTACATCAAAAGTCCATTTATCAATATTTAATGTACACTTGATTTGAAAACTCATAGCAGAAGCAGGAAATTCAGATTATGATCTTCAGCAAGATTAACTCACACACCCAGAGAACACTTCTTTTTTCAGGTGTGTACCTTGCTCAATTATTTGTTGATTGGAGGGAATTTTTGGAGGAGAGAGCTTTTAACATATAACCAGAGAACAGCTCTTTTTCTCCCTTTTAAGATATTTAGCAGGGTTTGGCTGTGACTAAAATCTTCCATTGGAAATGGGTCGTTAGGAACAAGAAGAGACACTTTTAATGCATATTTAAAGCATGCAATTAAACAACAAATAGAGCAATATCCCAGCGCGTTTCCTCCTTGACCTGGGTGATAAAAGACTGTTTAAAATGTGCATGAGGATAAAAATGGTGCAAATTCAGTGTTTTTCTCTCAGACTCAGCACAGAGCAGTGGCACAGGAACTTCTCTCCATCAGCCCCTCACAGACAGCACTGAGCTCTCTGCAGCTCCCCAGCCAAATCAGGCTGCAGGATTTTATTTACTCCAAACTACATAGAACGAAACAATTCATTTCCATGATAAAAGAGGATCCAAGATATAAGAAAAGGCAGAATATTTCAAATCACAGCATGCAAGGAAAATAAAGCTCTTCATTTGCTGCCAAAAAGGACACAGATTGTTGGATGTAGCTAATTACAATTTATTCATTTTTTAATGGTTTTGCGTAGTTGTTTCCCATTAATGAGGGATACACTGGTCTGCCTTTATTTGTCTTTGAAATAGAAAAACAACAATTTGTATTCCTTATGCATTCATACAAATTCCAACCTTGACAGCAAAGGCATTGTATTTCTTATGAAAAAACACCACTTTGTTTTTCAGAAAATAACAACTATGTTATCTTCACAACTGAATCCATTAATCCATTTCCTTTTATTTCCTCTATTTAAGATTGTGCTGTTTTATTTCTAAATACTTTTGGGAGTTTCATCTGTTGGAAAAGGTTTAAGTGACAGACTTGGGTGGAAAATCCTCCCTGCTGCAATGGGAAGAGATAAAAAAATAAGGAATAAGAAAAGAAGTTCTAAGAAGCTCTCCAGCTGTTGAGAGCAGCAGAGCATTGACAAATTGAGCAAACAGGATTTCTTATTTCAGCAAAGGATTGGAAGATTATCATGGAGCCAATGAGGGAGTCCCTTTTATACCCTTAAGGGGCAAAAAATAAGTAGCTTATACACCTCTGCTTTTGAAAGAAAAGGAAAAAAAGTCCTTTTAGAGCCACCCCATAGCTGTAGGTTTTACTGATTCAATCCATTGGTTTTTCTCAGCTTTTTTGATGAGACACAGAGCTTGGAGAGGAATGCAAGCAATAAAATCTCCAAAAATTGGGGGGTGGTCTTTGAAATAGGAAAAGCAGTAAAAGAGAGTTTTCTTTCTTTGAAATAGGAATAAGAGAGAGTTTTCTTCCAACATTTTGGGATCTCATAAAGAACTCAACATTTTCAGCCATACCCAGAGCACTGGAGTTTAAACCATCATTTATAAGGGAGTTATTGTGCTGTTCCTCCAGTTTTTTATTTGAAACACCTTTGGTAATTTTATGTTCTCCAACACAGATAAAAGTCTGACTGTGACTTTATTGATTTGTTCTTCCCCAGCTGAACAAGGAGCTCAGGGAGGGTGGCAAGGAAAAGCTGACAGTGGATAAATGAGGGAGTTTTGCAATATTCCCCATGCTCTCCTCCTCAGGACACTAAAGAGTTTCACAGGGAGTCTTGCCCAGCTACTTTCACCAGAAATTGATCCCTAATGGAGAGGTCACGGTGTGAAATCTCAGTGAAAGGGAAAACACTGAGTGAAATCATCCAGATCTTAGCAGGGGTATGTGACTCAGGGGTTGGATTGAAAGAGTTTTTGTAGATTGGGAGAGGAAAAATAAAAGAATAGAAATTTGTCTTTTGGTAAATGTGCAAGATTATTTAAATGTAATGTAAGAGTGTTAATTAATAATATAAATAAGCATTGATTAATATTTGAAAACCTGTACTTGACATGCAATTAACACAAATTGCACAGGCAATTATATGGGGAGTCAAATTATTTAGCAGTTTTAAAGCTATTTATCTTCTATGCTAGACTTCTCTCTGAATAATTAAGCCAAATTGTGGTAGACTGTTTCATTTATATTAACTTAATATTTGCTTGCTAATATAGTAACAATTACAGTCAAGGTACTTCCAGTCCCAAGTGATTCAGGGCTAAAGCTAAAATGGAATTCCATACCTCCAGATTTTGGGAAGCTCAGCACATGCTGAGTGCAGCTCAGATGGAAACACATCAGCACTGAGTCCTGCAATGAGAATTTATCTACCCCAAGCTCTGGGCTCTTTGTTTTTATTATGGCACATATATTTTTACTGCTTTTCCTGTCTGTTCTGTTATTCTCTCTCACTCTGGCTCTGATCCTTGCTCAGGATTTCAATCCTGGTTTGCACATCAGCCCCTGCCTGTGCTGGGAGCTGGAGCCAAGAGGCTGCTCCTGGATCTGGGGCCTCACCTGCAGCTCAGGGGCCATAAATCAACCTCTCAGCTTGTGAAACCAAGCATGGACAGAAACCTGGGCCAGCCCTTCCCTGCAGCACCTGGAAATCCACAGCCTTCCCCTCT
Source organism: Chaetops frenatus (assembly GCA_013400775.1). Taxonomy (NCBI): domain Eukaryota; kingdom Metazoa; phylum Chordata; class Aves; order Passeriformes; family Picathartidae; genus Chaetops; species Chaetops frenatus. The sequence continues at coordinate 39,097 of VZTR01021639.1, read as the reverse complement.
GCCTGTGTCCAGGCTGTAGAGAGAGTGTGTGATGGGACATCTGTGCTGGAACTGAGATCTGCAGGGTCTGGAGACTCTGGAACCAGCATCTGCTGGGTCTGGAGATGTTGGAACCAGGACCTGCTGGGTCTGGAGACACTGGAACCACAATCTGGTGGTTCTGGAGATGTTGGAGCCAGGACTTTCTGGGTCTGGAGACCCTGGAACACCTCAGGACAGTGCCACAGACCGTGTTCAGAGAGCTCTGTTCTCAACCTGACCCTGCCTCAGTGTTGCACACTGAACAGACCCTTCAGCACTGCAGAGTCCACACCCATAACCTTTGGAAACTTTGATGTCCCCAGCTCACCGTGCTTGGACAAGAGCTGCAGTGCCAGAGACAGCTCTGCTCTCCCTGGGACTTAGGGAACCTCGTGGCTTCAGTCCAGGACGGCTTTTCTGTGTGGTTACTCCATCAGTGCTCAAGAATGAAGTTCAGCAAGGGCTGAAGTACTTTCTAGATAAGAAGCTTTGCTTTTAGGAATATTCATCTTTAATTTGATTAGTAATAATTAATATTAATCATAAAGGTAGCAAAGGGAAAAGCAGCTGAAGCAGAGCTGCTGGATTATAGACTTCTTTCTTTGCACTCTCTGAAAGTCTTTTGTTACTCAGTCATTTGCACTAAACTTCTTACACATGTAAAGCTCAAGGCAAACATAATTAAAGGAATTATCTCATATCACAAAAGGTTCAAGTTCCCACTGAAATTTCGAGGCAATTTAGCTGTATGCTTTTCCTCAAAACATTTCTAACACGAATCACTGAAGGATCATCAATGCCTGTCTCCTTTCAAGAACAGGTGAGAAAAACTTCTGTTAGAGGTGGGGAAAAGATGCTTGGGATTTGCTTCAGTAAAAAAGATTTCAAGCTGCTTTTTTGGATCTCATGCTCTACTCTGTGGATTTGGGAAGGCTTTTGTTATTCACAGAGGTTTCAGAAAAGATGATCAGGAAAAGCACATACGAGTTCTGCACAGCACTCTGGGTCTGGGCTGTTCCTGGAGGGGACCATGCCTCCATGAGAAAGAGTCTGAGGTTTTACAGTCTCCAGTGTGGCTGAAGAACATCAGAATTAGATGATCTCTTCCAGTCTGGTCTTCCCAGGGCTCCAGAATTCTGTGTATGTTTGTTTTCAGTGAAAGCTTCTTCTGCCTCTTTTTTTCTGGAGGGTTTTCTTTTGCGTGTGCCACTAACAGAGCTTCCTCTGGGTTTTCAATCACCCCTAACATTTATCAGCTTCCTCATTGGAAATGTGGAATGATTTTTGCTGTAGAGGAAAACCTTTTCTGATTTTTATTCTATAGAACCGTAGTGTTTATTTCAGTTTCTCTGAAGGTTGTTCTGCAAAATTCTCCTTTCCAGACACTGACCTCTAAGACATTTATTCATCAAAACTCTTCAGTGTAAATTGTCCTCCAGGTCACATCCTTCTTCCTCTCCCTCCTGAAAGCAATGCAGTGGTCATCACACAATTTAAGAATATTGTACTAAACCAATTGTTGTGGAATACTGTATGAAACCAGAATTCCTGCTGGTTCCACTGCCTTCATCCTCCTTCCCTTGAATACCCCATGGAATCAGTGAGAGTGTGAAAGGGCCTGCACATCCAGCATCAGCTTCACCATTTTTAAACAACACTGAAATCCCATAACACAATTCAGATTTGCAGCCTTTCCTGCACTCCTCCAGGCTGATTTTCACTGCTGCAGTGTCAGAGGTGGGAGGGCTGGCTCTCAGAGCAGCCAGGGAACAGCACCAGGGACAAAGCCCAGCCTTGGCTTTTCCAGCCCAGTGGTTTGGCTTGAGAAGGGCAATCTGAAGTGATGGGTCTGTATCGTACCCTCACACAAAACAGACCAAGGAAGGCAGCTGAGGGTTTAGGTTTATTAGAAATCTGTAGTGGCAACCATTCCCTGATCATTTTTTTAGTTCAAGGAACATTTGAGTGAGCCCACATCCACTTTCAGACATCCAAAAGCCCCATTTCCAGGGAGCCTGCATTCATCCTTTTGCCATTTTATGAGTCAGTGAACGTTGTCTGCCCTTTTGTTTTGCAGCCCAAGCATTTTTGCCTATTTCTTCTGCAGTCCAGCTGCTGAATTTGCAGCATCACCAGACAAAAATGGCTAAATTAGAAACTGGATTTCAGAGCAAAGCTAAAGAAGCCTCAGCTTTGATCCCCCAGCCCCGCAGTGGGAAAAGCATGGATTGTTTTAGCCAGAGCCCCTGTGAGTGCACACAGCCCCTCTTTGCACAGCTCGGTGGTGGCAGCAGTGCCAGAGCCGATTTCTCCCTGCTCTGGGAGAGCAGAGCTCAGCTGCTCCCTCAGCCTGTGCTGCTCCCTCAGCCTGTGCTGCTCCCTCAGCCTGTGCTGCTCCCTCAGCCTGTGCTGCTCCCTCAGCCTGTGCTGCTCTCAGGAGTCAGGGGCTCTCCATGGCTGACCAAGGGCCCTTCCACAGCACAGTCAGGCCAGGCTGCAATCCTGCAGCAGGCTGCTGCCGTCTGTAACCCCATCCCCAGCCTCCACTCGTGCACCATTTAAAAGCAAAACACTGTAAAACACTGAAAACATCGCCGCGTGTCCTGCTGGGCCGCGCTGGTTTCAGACACAAGGCCTGGCTAAGTGCAGGCTTGGACGAGCAGCACTGAAGCTCAGCTATATTTAGGTCTCAGCATGTTAATGTTTCTATTTGCTGCACAGCCCTGAGGAATTCTTCAGAGAGCTTTTATGGCATTTCTGTTGCCAGGGAAACGCCTCACTCTGTCTGTGTGTGTGTAAGTGAGTCCCGAACCACCACATCCTCCAGCTCCTCCGGCTGACGGAGAAATCCGCGCTGTGCTCAGCCAGGCAGGGACACGGGGAGGAAATATCCTTCCAGGTAGGTAGGTGAAGCACGAAGGGAGGGCACTGTGCTCGTGGCATCTCTCCCAGGAATCCAAATTATCCCACACTTCAGTGTTGCTCACGCTGGGACAGCACCAATGCCACGGAGCAGAACTTTGGGGCAGCCCAATCACCTCCCCTTGCTCAATCGCCCTCTGCTTGAAAACCTGGAGAGAGTTTAAAAAACCCAAAAAAACCCCTAAACTGGCCAGGAGTGAGATGAAGGAGTTATATTTTTTTTTCCCCCTCTCCCCACAGGCTTTGCTGTATGAGAAAGTCACCGTCCTGCCGGGTGACGGTGATGGGGAGTGACAGCTCTGGGGAAGATTGAAGCATCTGTCTCGCTGGGCCCGAGCCCCCTGGCCCAGGGACAGAGCCCAGCGTGACATGATGGGAGCAGAAGTTTGGACTGAATCTTTCACAGCCTGTTAGCACAGGCAGGGATGGCTCTTGGAGGAGTTTTGTTGTTTTTATTTTGGGTTTGGTGTTGGTTTTTTTTTTTTTTTGGGTTTTTGGGGGGGGTTTTTTTGTTTTGTTTTATTGGTTGTGGGGGTTTTTGGGGGGGGGATTTTTGGGGGTTTGTTTGTGGTTTTTTGTTTTGTTTTATTGGTTGTGGGGGTTTTTGGGGGGGGGATTTTTGGGGGTTTGTTTGTGGTTTTTTGTTTTGTTTTATTGGTTGTGGGGGTTTTTGGGGGGGGGATTTTTGGGGGTTTGTTTGTGGTTTTTTGTTTTGTTTTATTGGTTGTGGGGGTTTTTGGGGGGGGTTGTGGTGTTGTGTGGTTTTTTTGGGGGGTTTTTTGGGGGCTTTTTTGGGTTTTGGGGGATTTTTTTTGGTTTTGCTTTGGTTTGGGTTGGGTTTTTTGGGGTTTTTTGGTGGTTTTCTTGAGGTTTTTTTGTGTTTGCTTTTTTTGTTTGGGGTTTTTTTGTTTTGTTTTATTGGTTGTGGGGGTTTTTGGGGGGGTTGTGNTTTTTTGGTGGGGTTTTTTTTTGGGTCGGGTTTTGTTTGTGTTTGGTTGGTTTTTTGGGGTTTGGGGTTTGGGTTTTTTGGGGGGGGGGGTTTTGGGGGTTTGTTTGGTTTGGTTTTTTTGTTTGTTTGTTTGTGTTTTGTGGTGGGTTTTTTGGGGGCTTTTTTGGGTTTTGGGGGATTTTTTTTGGTTTTGCTTTGGTTTGGGTTGGGTTTTTTGGGGTTTTTTGGTGGTTTTCTTGGGGTTTTTTTGTGTTTGCTTTTTTTGTTTGGGGTTTTTTTGTTTTGTTTTATTGGTTGTGGGGGGGTTTGGGGGGGTTGTGGTGTTGTGTGGTTTTTTTGGGGGTTTCTTTTTTTTGTTTGTTTTGTTTTGTTTTGTTTTTTTTCTTTTTTGGCAGGATTCCACATGGTCAGCTCGGGGAGCAGGGAGAGCAAGAAGAAAGTATTTATATTTGCATTTTCAAAAGCTTTTCCTCTCTCCTGAGCAAATGTAGGTCAGCTGCAGGATCCCTTTCCCACAGGGCTGATAGGAAAAGGGTTTTTTTCTGGTGCTCCCTTTCCCTGGTTCACAATCTGTGCAGTTTTTTTCTGAAAGGACATCCAGCTGCTTTAAGCTGTGGGTGAGAGGCTCACAGCGAGCTAGATTTGGGCAAACTGGGGTATCTCATTATTTCTTTCTGTATTTAGCTGGGTTTTCATCCTTTCTTTGCTCTCAGCTTTCTTAGATCTCATTCTTTTGGGCAATCACAGATTGTACACACACAAACTCCCATGGAAACCTCTGAATCGTGGAGATTTTTGCTGGCCTTTAGAATGCTCCTTTTTATTCATAATTTTTCCTATTCATAAGTGCAAATCTTGTGAACTCTCATTATTTTTGGTGAGAGTTTTCTTTTAGGGATACAGTGTCAGTGCACTTCTCTCCCTGAAGGAACAGCTGCTGGACAGCAGCTGAAATTTTGGCTTTCTGAGAGCATTTTAGAGGCCATGAGACCCATTTCCCAAAGCAAAGCCCATGGTGGTGTCCAAAAGGAGTGCCCATGATGAAATATCCTTTATGTGAACTGAAGTAATTTGTGTTTCCTAAGTTTGGCTTGAGGTCTCACTTTGAAATGCTTCTTTTCACACCCAATAGTCAATTCTGTCTCTCTTTCATATTAAAAGAATATAAATACAGGTGAAATCTGGAAGACCTACCCACAGGTTAGTTGTGTTTTCTCAGAGGAGTAAATTTTGCCCTTCACCTTTACATGGCAGTTTTTCTATCCACTTTTAGATATTGGCTTAAATAAAATTCTTGTGGCTGTGGCAAAGCTGGCAGTAAAGGAGGGTGGGCATGGGTTCAGAATTCCATATTCTGCACTCCTTGAAATTCACCTTCCTCTTGTACAGCACCTGTCTCCACCAGAGAGTCTGGGACTGTCACTTTAGATCAGAGCTTTGCTTGGCAGAGGGATCAAACCCAAACAGACAGGGCTTTAAATCACCTTTGAGTTCCTCTTCAGGAGCCTGTTTGGTCTGTGGCAAAATTTCCAGAGGGCTCAGTTACACCCCAGGCTGCCCTGCACCGTGTCCTGGCAATTCCTGGTCACAGACACAACGTTCCACCTGCCCTGGGAATGTGCTCCCAGTGCAGGAAAAGCAGGGGCAGAGACTCAGGCAGTGCCCCAGGGATCTCCAGGACAGCAGGTCTGCCTGGCTCTGTTCCTTCCACCAGGAAATAAAAGCAGCCAAGAGGTGCTGAGGAATCCAGTGAGGCACAGCCAGCTCAGAACTTCAGCTCAGTGTCTCTGCATGAAACTTGTGCTGCACAAAGGCTTTCAGTCGGCCAAGCCTCTTGTGACTGAAGCCAAAATGACAAGATTCTTTCCCACAGCTACTTGTGGCAGGGCAAACTTGAAATGTCTGATTTGTCCCCCGTGCAGATGTTACAAATCACATCCTGTTGTACCCCAGGGCACTGAATTAATTTTTATGGGTGTAGGAGAGCATAGAAAAACCACGTTGCCTGCCTGATTTTAGCTTTCATCTCCATGGCAGAGCATACATTGGCCAGGTTTGTGTTTAAAGGCAAACACATTTTTATGATACAGGCACAAAGATCAATGCAAAATTATTTAGGTAATTGGAAATTTGCAAAAGAATTCATTTAAATTTTCATCCACTGCAATGAAAGCCTGATTCAACTGCTGATGAAACCTTTGCTCTTCATCCTTTTAAGGGGGAATGGTTGAACAGGTGTCTGCTGCTGAAGGTAATGAGAATCACCCTTTATAAGAGGATAAGCCTTCACTCATTTATATATTATTTTGTCCTTCAGTTATCTTAAACAGAGAAGTGAGTACTCCTTAAAAGTGTTATAAGCAGAAAAATGTAACATTTATTCATTTTAGTGTCTGTTCCCATGCACTTACAAAAAAAAAAACCCTCTACACCTGAAGGAAAACTGGAAAAAAAGGGTAAACTTGAAGTGCCAGAAAATTTCATAATGTTACTTAAGAAACATCCACAATTAATTCACTGTTCAGGAAGGGAAAAAGGAAAATATTATGGGAGGAAACAGAGGGTACTTCCAGAATAGCACAAATATTAATATCTATAATGTCATCCATTGCAGATTTTTCATTCTTCCCAACTGCAGCCATGAAGGATCGTGCCAGGGTTACAGAACAGCCTAATTTGCAGGAAATACCAGAAAGTTCTTGGGACCTCTGAGAATGCTGCCTCAGACCCACGAGGGTCTGAAAACCAGAGTTTTTCATCTGGGATTCAGAAGGAAAAGGTTTAAGCTGTGCCTGGGATTTTACCAATGCAAAGACAGGAGGCAGCTCTTAAACCCCTCTCCCAAGGCCTTTCTTCCAGCCACCACCACGCTGAAAGGTGAAAATTCAGGCTATCAGTGCAGAGAACATCGTAGGTTGTCTTTGGTAATGGCATAATAAGGGAACAGCACAGGAATAAATTGCAATAATTATACATTTCCTTTTTTCATCTTTCAAAGGTCACAGTGAAAGTCACAGAAAGAAAGTTTCTGGGTATCACAAGGAGAGAGAGAAGAATTGCTTCTGTGGCTTGAGAAAACAACTCTCTCTCCAGGTGTGATTTTTTCAGATTTTATGCACTTGTTATAAATTACACATACTATTGTGTCTGGAATTAAAAAAAAAAAAAAAAAAATCTAATTTCCGAGAAGATCTGGCTGTGATTTGGGGCAGTGAAATTCTGGAGAATCAGCAATCCCGGCTAACATGTGAGGGGATTTTTCTTCACCTGTTCTTTCAATGCAGGTAATACAAAGGTGAAACAATTTAGTCCCAGGACCACAGGAAGTGCAGGATGTAGATTCCAGAGGAAAAGTGGATTTATTCAGTATGAAAGGGGTGACAGGAGTAGTGGCAGAAAGGACACTGTGAGGTGGACAAAAGGCAGCACTTTACATCTGTGTGCCCTTACAGAGGAAAAAAAATCCCTGTGAGATAAAACCCAAAACTGCTGCTGGTTTCTGTGAAAAATTTAGATCACAAACTCCATCTGTCCAAGAGCCACTCTGTGCATGGTCTGTGGTGGAAGGACAAGGAGTCTGATCCAGCTGGGGCACCTCAGGTGTCCCCACTGCTGCTCTGCCCTTCCACTGCACTTTTGTCCCTCTCACCCTTCATTTTTTAAGGAATTTTGAGTTTCCACCATCGATGTTACAGAGGAAAACAGTGTAAACAATCCAGTGTAAACACTGGAGAGTGTTGCACTGTGCTACAAACAGAAGACAATTTGATCTAGAAAAGCTCCTGGCATCATGCCAAGTAAAAATTAATATTTATTAATTAAACAACAACAACAAGAAAAGAGATTGAATATTTCTGTGACTGTTCTATACAACTGTAGAAATACATAAATACCTAACTTGACACTGTGCTTCTCTTCTTTGTGTGCTATTAATGTGACATGTAGCAATTGAACATTTAGCACACCTTTTAATTTTAAAAAGCCTGTTAAATAAACTTCTAAAGAAAATGTGATTATATGATATGAGTTTTCAAAATTTTCTGACACCAGAGATATCAAAAAGACATTTCAACATCCAGTTTCAATTGTGAGTTTTGTTAAAACCTATGATTTCAACAACAACAAAAAATCCTATGAAGAAAGGGGTTTTGGGTTATTTCAAACATACATTTTGAGAAGGGATTTTTTGCAAGCTTCTGAAGTAATATTACCATTAAAATTTTTAATACCAGTAATATTTCTGAATTCTTCTACTCCTCAGGATGACATTTTCTACAGAAGCCACAAATGTGTGGTCTTAATGATAACACCAATAAATTAAAAACCAGAGAGGATCACACTGCAGGAGTCAGGAGAGGTCAGAGTTTTCATTTGCATTCAGGATTTTCATTCAGGTTTTCCTAAAATATTTGCAGAGCTGATATCTGTCCATTTCCTAGTCCCAAATTTTTACCAAACCAAACAATATGAGAGGTTTGAACTCAGGATTTTGGTCCTGTCCTGTTAAAGATTAAAAGATTTCAACAATGTCTTTTCTTGTTCTTTGTGCCAGTGTTTGGGCTACCATTCAAACGTCGGGATTTCTACAGGAGGATAACCTTTCTTCTCTGGAAATTCACAGCATGGGCTTGGCAGTTTATTATGCTGTCACTGGGAGGATTTCAGGAGCAGAGACTTCATTCATCTTCCAGACAAGCTCTTCTAATAGAATTATAATTATAAAAATTTTTGTGTTCCAATAAACACCATTAGTCTTATGTGCATAATACTGTACCTTTTTTTTTTTTTCATGTTGCAAACACAAATCTCAATGAAATTCACTTGTTTATTAAATTTTTTGACATGAATTGATTCAAGGTCAGAGAGATCTGGCAGCAAATGAGATTTCAGCTGCCACCAGGAGCAGCTCAAAGGAGCAAAAATCAAACAGCAAAACAGAAAAAAACCCAAAAACAAACAGCTAAAAAAATCTGGGTGATCTGGATGAAATTAAGCAAAGGGAGCAGGGGAATGAAGCTGTCACTTGGAGGGATGTTTGAAACATTGGGCTACAGAGGTTTCCTGTCTTTTAAATGCCTTGATATGGAGTTCAAATTGTGTCTGCCACCACTGATGGCATTTTCCTGCCATTCATTCCCAATTTTGTATATTTGTGGTGGGTTTTGAGGAAGAGGAAAGTCTACAGTGGTCTCCACCTGGACTTCAGTGCACAAATTGTGTTGATACAAACTCATAACTAAAACTTTGGTCATAATAATGCTTTAAAAGTGGATCTAATGACCTTATAAGTTGTCTTTTCTCTGTTGCTTCTTGATTAATTTCTCCACTGAGATGTTCTGAAATTGGGCCAATTTAGACTTCTACTGCAAAGATAATTCTTACTTTCCAGTGTGAAGAGGGTTTCAGGTTTTTTTCCACTTCCACTGCTTGGCATACCCAAAATATAACAGGATCTTCCAGCTTCATGTTTTTATGAGCTGCTACACAGTCAGCTGTAATCTGTAGTTTCACAGTCACTAAATCTAATTTCAATATCCATTTTTTGTTTTTCCTTCCTGTCCTCTCCTACTGAATGTGGACATGGAGTGGAAGAGAAATATCTGTTTTACCCCATTTTCCAGCTCTGCTCTGATGGCAGCTGGGGGCCAGGACGAGCGCTGTAAATCAGAATATTCCTCTGCATGGCACAGCAGTGACACATGGCCAGGACACTCTGCATCCTCAGTGACTGGCAGGGTAATTCAGGTAGAAAAGAGCATTTTTGTCAGACTTGTCCACAGAAGCCTTTTCAGTTTCTGCTGTGTTGAACCTCTCAGGGGGATGGATCCTGCTGTTTTCTGTCACACAGCCAGGGACCAGCTCTGACAGTGTCACCCACCAAGAGGTGACAGCGGTCACAGACACATCCAAGTAGGGAGAAAAATGCTCTTCAACGTATTTTTTAGCATTTATTCCTTTCAAGTTGTGGATTTTGAAGCCCTGAGATGTCTCAGTGAAAAGGGGTTTATTTTATTTTCTTAGAAGACTGAGAGTGTTGTGTGATTCGTGTGTGAGGCCTTGCACGCCTGTGACCCATTTTTATTTATTCCCCTCAGCTTCAGGTAGTGGGGAAACTCCACAATTTCAAACTGAAGTGGGCTATGAAGGGTCAATCATCAGGAATATCACACCTTCACTCTGCATGGCCAGCTTGATGTGGGTTAAAGTGAAAAGCTGCTTTTAACCAAGGCCTGGGAGTGCTCAGAGGGGAAGGTGCTGAGGGAAGCCCAGAGCAGCAGCTGCAGGAGACACCGGGGCCACAAAATGCTCTGTGTTTTTCTGAGGTGCTCCATGGGATTTGTAGTTTCTCACAACATTAAATATGGGTCCAAACTCTGTGGAGGATGCCTAGCTCTGCTCGAGAGCAGCCTTGCTGTTTCCACTCCTTCTGAGTGTTTGGGTGTTTCTGCAGGTTCAGAAAAACACGTGCCAAAGCTTCGGTTCATTCTGCTTCAGAATAAACCTGTCCTTGCCCTTTATCTGCCGTGTGAGCCTCATTTATGGCACTGCATTGATTTCTGAAGCTGCAGGTCGTGTTGCTGTTTAACGAGCATTGAGCATTCCTGGTGTGCTGTGGAAACAAAAAAGTGCAGAGCACCCAGAGGTGCCCACAGATCTGCTCTGAAATGGAGTTAAAAAGGAAAAAAAAATCCATTAAATCAAGAGCTGCCACTTTGGAGCTTTAAGCAGGTCACCAACCCCACAGGGGTCAAGTGCTCTGCTGGATCAGAGCTTCAGAAAGTTTCACAGCTGAATTTGTCCTGTGGAGGCACTTGAGCAAAGGGAGGGAGAGCTTTTAAGCAGAGGCTGCTTGGAGAGGGAAAATAAGGAGAAGGATGCAAAGGAAATGAGCTGAGGTCAGGCTGGTGCAGCAGCATCAGAGCAAGGAATTCAACTCTGGTGTGGAAATATTCAAAGTGGAGAGAATTAAACATTCTCAAGATGACAGGGAGGGGGAAAGCAGCATTTTGAATAAGCTGGGCTGATAACAGAAAGGGTGAATGGAAAGGGCAGCAGCAAAAGGAAGAAAATCTTTAATTCTACAAGAACAACGTTGTCACATCCATTGGGGTTCTGGCAAAAATCAAATTGTGACATCTTCAATCCATTTTAACCCCACTCTAACACAGGCACAATCAGCACTGAAGCCATAGGTGTCAACATATGAATAAGATCTATTTTCTGCATTAATAAAATACTATATGGGAGTAGAATTGCTTGTATGGAGAACCATCTTCTCAATAAAAACAATAAAATAACAGACGATAAATATGGAATTAAAATAAATAATGCTGCCTTGTGCATCTGTTTCTTTTAGAACATCAACATGAGCTGAGAAATTTATGCTGCAAAGTTCTTTTAACTGGAACAGGGATTTGATAGTTAAGTGACTGCCCTGCTCCCAGACCCACATTTAAACCCTTTATTGGGAAAACTCCATCATTCTTGCCCAGGTTGCAGTTTAAATGGGCACAGTGCAAAATAATGAGCAGAACAACAGTGCACAGGGGGCAGGAGAAGCTGCCAACAGAGTGTGCAGGAACTTTAATGTTAGGAAAGAAAAAAACCATCATACAAGGAAGATAATACATGGATTTACAGCTGCTCAACATGGCTGTGAGTGGCTCGAGGCCAGCCTGCTGCTATTATTATTATTATTATTATTATTATTATTATTATTATTATTATTATTATTATTATTATTATTATTATTATTATGCCACTTGCTACTGCTATGATTTCGTTGAAGAGAGGGGCACAAATGGGTCTTTTTGGGTGAAGGTTGATTTGTTAAGGTTCTTTTTTGCTTTCAAAGTGGGAGCAAAATGAGTAATCCGAGTACAGATGTCCCAAATTTACTATTTAAGATACAATAAAAGCCACATCACTGCTAAAAAGCCACCCAGAGATGGCTCTAAAATAACAGTTTGGAACATCTGATTGAAGACTCCCTCACTAACTACAAGGCACTGATTCAAACTTATTCAAATTTAGAAATCAGAGCCAAAGTATCTATGAAAAAGCCTTTTTTTTTGACAATGGAGCCACCAGCAGTGAAACCAAGCAGGACTGAGTGTTGACAAGAAGGTGTCATTCCCAAAACACCTTGGCTGTGAAAATCTGGCTCCTGGGAGGGGAGAATGGCCCTATTTTTATCCTCAGAATGTTGTTTGCTTAATGAATGGAGGTTCAGCCATCAGCAGGAGGAAAAGCCAAGCTGAAGAATCCCCTCCTCCCTGGAACCAACAGCAAATGCCCCAATTACTTCAGTCACACCTGATTTTCTCCTGGTTTTCACCCAGATTTCACCCTGCAGTAGGAGACGTGGGTGCTTCAATGTGAGGTGAATTAGGTTCTCCATTTCAGCTCTTTTTTAACAGCTCCCTGCTATCAAATTCCGATTTTAGAAGATCAGTTTGGAGCGGATCCTTGCACCTCGTTGGGTACCAAAGTCTCTCAGAGCCACACCCTGTTATTTGAACATCCTCAGCAACATCTGCTGAAGTTTTGTTCCCCTTGGCTGCTGAACCTCCCACCCCCCTGGGCAGCAGCTCCTGTCCATCAGGGACCAAGAAAGAATATTTTCCACTGATGATATTTCTCTCACCGGTTTTGCCAGCCCCAGAATCTCACCTCATTTCAGAAAAAAAATAAATAAACGAAAAAACACAGATTCACAGGCTCCTTGGTGTCAGAGTGTTTCTAAGATCTTTTCCTTCCACGTCACAAAAATTACAGCAGGAAACAAAGGGAGCAGTGGTGGAACAACCCAAAAAGGGGCCCAGCAGCAGAGCTGGCAGGTCCATGTCCCAGAGGAGCTCATTTGGGCATCTCTGTGACTAAATAACTCCTGAAAAAATGCACCCCATCACCCCTGTGCTTCTGCATTCACTGCACAGCTCTGCTAATTAGTTTAGCATCAGTTTTTCTTCTGAGGGAGGGATGGTGGGTGGGAAACTGTGGGCAGAGCAATGTGCAGAAGGGAGAAGCCAATCTTAAGAATTGAAAGAATAGAAAGAGAGAAGGAAGAAATAAAAAAGAATGAGCCAGTAAAGAAAGTCATATTATAAAACTGGAACGAGGAAAATAATTATTGTTTATGGCAAGGAGTTACCCTTTTTCTTTGGGACCTGTAAAAACTTACTCTATGGTAATTTCCTCCTTTTCCTTCCTGTGAAATGTGGATAAAATGCAACTATCACAGGAAAAGAAACAGTTTTAATGTCAATATTGATTACTGGGGAGCTCTTATTTACTCATCCCTTCAGGGGAGGTATCACATAAACTTGCTCTACACAATTGTCTCAGGTAACAAAAAGGTGTGTGGGTAATGAAAACAAACGCCAGCCCCTTGCCACAGAGTTTCCAGCTGGAAACACAAAATTCCAGCTGGACAAGCCCCTGCCAATGCCTTAAAGAGCTCCTTGGAGTGAAACGATGGATCAGGCAATTGAGTGATCACAGCAGGCAGCTGTGAACAAAACCAAGAGCAGCTCCTTTTCTTGGGTCAGGTATGGAAAATGTGGGATTTTCTGGGCTGAGGATGAGCCTTCTCCCCAGCCCCCAGCAGGTTTGGGGACCACTGTGCTTCCCTGGGGATGCTGATTTCATGCACCACACACCCTGCCCCTCTCAGCCTGGATGACCCATCCATGGAAGAAATGTCATTTTCCCTTTATTAAGTGTGAAGATGAGAATGTAACTGGGTTGAAAGTGAAGCAGCAGCTTGGATCAAATCAAAGATTGGCTCTGCGAGGATTCTCAGCTGGTGCAGTCAGTGGGAGCAGGAAGGAGCTCACTTGTTGGTTCCTCTGCACAGTCCTGCAGGAATTTTGCAGCAAAGTGAGCAGCTTGGCTTCAAATAAAACCCATTTACTTTGACAATGCTCAACGACAGTGATTCTCTGCATCGAGGGTTTTTTTTGATTTCCAATAACACAACCCTTCAATACATCAGGTCCTTGGCAGCAGTTTTTATTTCCTAATTGGCAGTTCAGGGCTAGTGTGTGTGGGCTCAGGGCACAGACATAACAATGGCAATGAATGTTGGAGGTTTCGTTCTGTCCCTGCCACCCCTGTGGGTGTTTTAAATAAAACAAAATGCAATTCTTTGTGGTGGAGCTTCCCCCAGGATGGCAGCTGAGGGTCAGCTTCACACACAGAGCTAAAGGTTGTTTGTGACTTTAACAAATATAAATCACTGCTATATTTTGGATAAAATACAAGCATCCAGCTATAGATTCCACACTGGGAGAGTGTGGCATACATCACAAAACACTAATTTTGTTGAGCAGGTAATAAGTAAGAAAAAAAGTAACTTTAACAGAGCAGGAAATAAAAAGGGGGTTTTTATTGTTCAAACCACTGAAATTGTTAATACATTGAAATGCCTAATGATTCATTGAACTCCCTGACTTGAAAGGCAGAAAGTCTAAAAGATTTAAAATACTGTTCTTTCTGAGGAGCAATTATTTGTGATTTAATCAGCTATGCATTTTAAAAAAAAATGTAGAAGCTATTTTACGTAGGAGAGCAAAATGAGTCACTAAATGAACCTTCACCATAGGGGGAAAAAAAATCCATATTACCATCAAAGTAGTGAACGTGATTCAAAGGAATCTGCAATGAGTCTTGACAGGGAATGTTTGAGGGATGGGAAGTCACTTCAGTTCATTCTGTAGCCTTCAGCCACAGGATTTAAGACCTGATTTTTTTGTCGTAAACAATGGGGATCTCGAAGTTTCTTGTCAATAAGGAGACAAACAGAGCAGAAAGGCAGAATCCTGCTCCTTATCCTGGCCTGTGTTTGCTCCAGCCCCAGCTCTCAGAGCTCCCAACAGCCACCAACCACAGCAAAACTGAACTGACAATTAAATCGTGTGACTGAAGGAGCCATCTGAACAAAATAAATGTGCATTATGGAGAGGAAGACCGGCTTCTGCAGAGTTTTCTTAAATTTAGGCAAAATTCCCCAAAATGTACCACCAGAATGCATTCTTGTGGCTGCTCTTTTAGCCAGAGATACCCAGACTTTGCCCTTATAAATGTACAGTGAATGTTAGATATTGACCAAAAAAAAAAAAAAAAAAAAAAAAAAACAAACCTCATCTCTCAATTGTTAATGTGGAAGCAAAGTTACACCCTTTAGATGCCTTTCTCCGTGACTGGAAGCCTGGGAATTACTTCAGTACAAATAGTGCTTGAATAATAATGTCTTTATTTAAATATGTAGGAGGTCTGAATGTCAGGTGCTCTTGTTTATACCAGTAAAAACTTTTTTAAAGGTCTGCAGCTCATTTTTCAGAATAACCCAACAACAGTTCCAAATATGAGTTTATGGAATGGAACAACTATATTTTTTAATTATTTGAGTGTATGGAATATTGTAATAACCAGGTTTACAGCTGCATAAAGCAATATTATTTTTAAAACCTCCTTTACCAGCTAGATTGAAATGTTATGATAAAATCATTATGTCTGGAAGGAAATAAAATTTTAAGAGCAAATGATCCTCCAATTATTGTGAATAATTTTTTTTTTTTTTTTTTTTGGT
>VZTR01021639.1:6243-23575 GCA_013400775.1 Chaetops frenatus | reverse complement strand
CGGGGGTTTTTTTGTGAATTTTTACTGTGGTTTGCATTTCAGATACAAGTGCTACTTCCCTTGAAGGAAAAAGAAAAGTGATTATACATTCACAGAGCACTTGCAAGCATCTGTCCTAGATCCACAGGCACTTGATTCATCTGTGTGCACAAATAGCAGGAGTTTGATAACAAGGGGTTGGAGCTGGTAATTAGCATCGACAGCTCCCTAATTTGCACGGGAAGAGAGGACACTTGTTGGAGCTGAGGAGGGGCCTTGTTGCATGCCTTGATCACAGCTGGAATTATTCGTGCCAGTGGGAATCCAGTGCATCTGAGGAAACACCGTTGATTTTTATTTTTAACACTCTGGAAAAAAACTTTTCTTCAGTTCTCAGGTTAAATCCTTTTTCCCCTCCCCAGAACGCTTCAAATAAATATTTTATAGCACAATACAAAATATATCAGAGCAGTTCTGCCTTTCCTCGGGGTGACCGTAACCTAAAGGG
The DNA here is from genome assembly GCA_013400775.1 of Chaetops frenatus. Classification (NCBI taxonomy): domain Eukaryota; kingdom Metazoa; phylum Chordata; class Aves; order Passeriformes; family Picathartidae; genus Chaetops; species Chaetops frenatus. The sequence continues at coordinate 23,088 of VZTR01021639.1, read as the reverse complement.
GGCTGAGTTTGGGGAATCTGTGAGGGAGCCATCCTGAATATCATGGCCAAAGATCCTCCTTTATGAACAACACCTGGAAAGAAACAATGGAAAGGTGGTGCTTGGGAGGGTTCCAGTTGAAATTTGGCTCTCTGCTCACCTTGGGGTGCTGCTCCAGGGAGGCAGCGGTGGCACCGTCCCCACCGAGGGACCGGGGGTGTTGGTGGTGCCACAGCGGCCTTTGCAGGGCACAGAAGGGGACAATGGCTTCTCTCGCCGTCCCCAGGACCTCGGAGGGAGGTGAGAAGTGCTCACTGATGTTTTATCAGCTCCCGTGCCTCCCTGGGATCGCTGTTTACTTCTCAAAATCCCTCAGAGAGCCCGGCACTGAGGTTGGGACAAGGGTTCCTACTTTGTATGGCCTAAAGTGGCACAAAGGAGCCAAATTTTCTGAGGCTAAATCCGTTCCTGGAACAATATCTTCATGTTTCATGGTTTGGGTTTCATGTGCCACAAACCAGAAAAAAATGTTTCTATTTATTTAAAAGAGTTTTCTCCTTCATTTCTTTCCTTCTCTGCTTCGCTTCCACTCCTAAAAAACAGCCGTGAGCACAAACATCATCCTTCATCTCCAAAACACCACGAAGATGTGGAATATCACAATGATATGGAAGATAGGAGATGTGCCCCATCTTGGCTCCATAACCCTTTCCAGGGCCAGCCAGAAATGTTGTAGCAAATCCAAATTTGTTTGGCCATCAGGCTAAGCCAGATACGAGGGTTCTGTTTTGTTTTTTTTACCGTGGGCTAAGCACAAACTACAATTTTCCTGCTGGACCTGTGAGTCCTCCCCACGTCTGCTGTTGCTGAGATCGCTGTGCCTGATGCACGTCTTGAGTTTTCTATATTTATTACAGAACAGTTCAGTGCATCAGCAGCCGAGCTCAACCTGCAGGGCAGTGACTAAGGCTTTGAGTGTGGGGGTGGAGCAGTTCTCTTCTTTTTTTGATTGCCAGGGTCTGTTGCTTGGTTTATCTCTCAGTGCCTTTCGATAAAACTTGGACAGAAATCCTATCCTGAATGTGCTGTTTTCTGACATTAATGGCACTTTCGTCCATCAAAGTCTTCTCACCCACAGCGCTCCCATCTCCACATTTTCTCTCTTGGATTCTGTCACTTGGCCAAAAAATGCATCAGTACTTAGTGGTGATGTGAAGAGGAGCCCGGGGTCCATTCTTGTGTGCTGTCTCCATGGGCTGTTCTTGGATTATGCCCTGGAGAAGACAGACTGACTTCCAGAAAGGCACTTAACCTGTTAATAAATGCCTCAATTACATTTACACATAACTGAGCCACTTATTAATAGATTAATTCCTGCCTACCGCTGTTACTGCTGAGAGTCACTAAAAAGATCGATTTAATGATGTAAGATAATTTTTTCTATGATTTTTAATTATCAGTACCATGGGCTTCTCAGGGTTATTTTTTGCTGCAATTCACCTCCCAGTGTCTGGCTCTCAGGGGACCTTTCCCAGGGTGTCCACTCAGCTGCTGGGATATTTACAGTCCAATAAAAAATATCTGTTACTAGAGCTGAGGCCATGGATGAGGAAAAGGTCTTAAAAATGGAAAGGCTGGACAAATTCCCCTTCCAGGGATAGACAGACTCCCTCCTTCAGTGTGGTGGAGTCCTGCAGAGCCACCAGCCTGGTGTGATAAGAGATTTATTACAGAGGAAAGGCTTCCCTGCTCCAAGAGGATGAGTGTTATCCCAGCAGAAGTTCAGAGAACTTTTGTTTCACTAAGGAACTCATTATTGGATATTCTTCATGAATGGGGATTTTTGCCACAGATTCCTTTGATTCCAAAAATACTCTGGGACTTCATCACTTCACTGGGGCTCTGATCAGACTTTGTGGGAAAACATCAGAATATTTTTCTCTGATTTGTTTTTGCCTGCTTACCCTACAAAAATAATGGTGCTGTGGGTTCAAACAGCCTCTCTTCTTAAACTTTCATGTAGATTAACCATTTAGTGCTTCCTCATCTCATTAGAATTTCAGATGTAAGACTTTTTGGAAAAGTCTCTGTTTTAGAAGCTTTCCACCTCTGTTAATATGGTAATGCCATCAGAAGTAGTATTTTTATTACCCTAATTCCCAGGTTTTACAAGGAGAAAAGTAATAATGCAATTGAATTAATTCCATAATCATTTTCAGACTGGATAAAAACCACTGAAGGAAGCTGGGAGCTGACAGCCAAGATCTGCCTGTTCATAAGCATGAAGTGAACTATAAATACAGAGGGACTGAAGCTGAAACACCAAATGTGAATTTCCTTTTTTTCAGCTACTTAGTCCATGAAAGGCTGTGACAACAATGGAGTGAGGGAGGTTTTGGTGTTTTAGCAGTAAACACTGACTCACCTGCTCAGTGCTCTGGATAAATAATCATTAGTGACAAATAAAAGCCTATTTCAGACACAACCCAGAACAGCGGAAGTTATATAAAAGCATGAGATATTTTGTCCCTTTCCAGAGGCAAAAATACCAGAGTTTCAGTTCATCTCAGTCATTCTCTGCCATTTGAGGCAAGTCCTCAGGAAAAACAAGTCTTGAGGGCTTTGCACTTCTTTCTCTTGTCTTTTTCTTCGTTTCAGTGCCCACTGTGGGTCCCTGGAGCTTTCCCCACCCTTCAGTCTGGCAGTGCAGGTTCCCAAGGTGCAAAACACTTTCCTGGGATATCCTTGGATGCCAAGTGGCCGAGCAGAAACCTCACTGTGTGAGGCTGAAGACTTTGATGTGTCCCCAGTGCCTGCAGGGCTGGAGCTGCTCTTACCAGGCCTGAGGATATTTAGCAGTGCAGACCAGGCAGGGCAGGCAGGCTGCGGGCATCAATAAATGTCAATTTAAATATTGAAAAGGTGCAGCTTCCGTGTTTGTCAGCTGTGGACAAAACCCATTAAATTCTCCATTAATTAGACCTTCCACAGCCTTTCCTTGCTCTGCCACAGCAGTGCAGAGCCAGAACATCCATTATATTCTCCAGAGCAGCAAACTGTTTACTCTGTCCTTTTGCCAGCAGCAAAAAGACAAAGAAAAAAAAAATCTTTCTCCCACCAACTGAGTTTACCCACCCTTTATAATTGCCCAGCCTAATTAACACTCCAGTAAACCTCACACCTGCATTACCTGCACATCCCCACATACCCAGGCTGCTGCCCTGGTGCTGTTGTCAAACCATCCAAGTGTTGCTGCTCTCCTGAGCCTCCCCAGGGAGCTGAGCTTTCCACGAGGGATGAGGGAGATGCAGCCTGGCTCAGAACTCTGTGACGCAACCTATTTTTAGAGCCCCCTTTTTTTTTCTTTTTTCTTTTTTTTTTTCTCTTATTTTCCTTTTTTTTTTTTCTTTTTTTTCTTTTTTTTTTTCTCTTATTTTCCTTTTTTTTTTTTCTTTTTTTTCTTTTTTTTTTTCTGAGAAACTAGTTTTCTCATGGGAAATAAGTCCTTTGGGGGGAAAAGTCGTTTCCACCTCATTTGTTAATCTAAAGTATCTTTTGCTTTTGGCTTCCTGCTACAGAGCACAGAACTGCTGCATCTCGTTAATTTTGCAGTCTCTCTAAATGACAGTGGGATTTATTTAGGAGGAAACCAAATTTAGTTCCATTAGATCATGGCAACAATTACATGAAAAAGACTTTAAAACCCCCCCTTTTTTTAATATATATATAGGGTTTGGAAACCCTTGGTTCCTGAATCCACCGAATTCTATCCATGGCAGTTCATCAAAGCAGCCACCCCGGGGCTGCAGTGAAAGGTGTGGCTGCAGGGGAAACCCCACAGTGCCTGGAATTCCAAAACCATGGAATGACATCCCCATGGGAACTGAAATGTTACATCCAAAGGCAGCAGAAGATCACAGAACAAGGCAAGGAGAGTTGCTGTTCAGATGAATCTCTAAACCCTGCTGCAATGAGATCTTCAGGCTGCTGCTGGGAGCTGCTAAATCTGGAATTATGGACGTGTTCCTTGGGTTTGCTGTTGTTTCCTTCAATAAATTCCCTGTAGCAGGGGGCACTCGGGGATCGTTGCCCTGGTGCAACACAAATCTGCAGTGACTGTGCTGGGCTGTGCCAACTGGAGCCTCTGTGAGTGCAGCCCTTTCTGCCCTGCTTTAAAACCAGTCTGGAGCTCTCAGACAGCCTTTGGACATGGGGCTGAGCGGCCCAGTAATGCTGGAGAGAAATCCAATGCCATCTATTATGTGTTATCTCAAAAAAAAAAAAAAAAAGAGTTTCAAGCAGCTCCAGCACAGCTCTTAAAGAGCCCAGCTCTGTTCACCTGCAGGCTGAGGGAAAGAGGGGCACAAGTGGCACCTTGACACCATCTCTCTGCTGTGTGAGGAGGAAGAAATCAGCCAGGGAAGCAAATGTTTCCAAAGAAAAGACCATAATATATGAGTTCCACAAAGAAACAATTTCCCTTTTCTCAGTCTTTCCTGGGAATTATACACTTCATACAATATACATTATATTCTATGCCTGCATTTCAATCTATTACATCCTATATTCTATTTTATTCATAGGGGAATATTCCTATATAGGTACACACCACACTCAGTGACTCTGTAAATTCCCAAGTTAGTTCAGGTTCCACGTTTTGCCCAAGAGAATCCTGACTGAGCAGGCTTTGCTGGGGATGTGGTGTCAGTATTTAAACAGTACTTCAGCCCAAGGCAGAGGTTAAAGAAAGGTCAGCCTACTGGTGATTCAGGCTTGAGACAAAAAAATGCACAATGGGAATACCTTTATGTGGGTTCAGGAAGGAAAATTCATTTGGTGTTTCACCCAAGGTACTTTCAGGGGATGTGTTATTAGTGTCAATGGGGTTTCCAACAGCAAATGCTCTGAGGCAATTTTCAGGGGAAGAAATCACTGAAATAGATGACCTAAAAACATCTGACCATGTTTTGGAAAGATTCCATTCTTCTGGGGAGGAATAAAACCAACCCAACAACAACAAAGTCACGATTCCTCCTGGAAATAAAGCACCTTTCAGAACCAGAAAGCTCCCAGGAAACAATTCTGGTTTTTTTCTGCCTGTTTGCAGCAGTTGCAGAGTCACTGCCTCGCTGTGATCCACCAACCTTGGACCAGATTTTCCTGCTGATGCTGGCAATCTCTTGCTCCAAAAAATGGGGTTTTTTTTCCTTTTGAGTGAATGGAGATCTACCAAGGAAAAACTCCATGAATGTGTGGATTTTCATCATTTTCAATATTATTGTTCCGTTCTTTTCATTCCTGGAAAAATGAACTTTAATAGGAGTGAATCTATCATGGCAAGAGCCATCACTGTAATGATCATCAACCCTCCCAACTGAAAGCTCTGGAAAAATAATGAGAAAGTTGTCCCTGTTATTTTGTTTAGATTTTCAGTGCAATACCTCAGGCAGACAACAAGAAACCTGGAATGACTCTTCTATTTGGATTTGATTTGTGCTCTGTGTTTCTTTCCTGAAATATGGCTCATTTTTAAAAAATAGCAATAAATGTAGACTGAGTATTTACTGGTGCATATCCAAAAGTCAAAGATTTCATCTTGGTGTCCAACTTGTAATTATCACAGGCCAGGAAACCAAAGCACCCAGGCAGAGAAGCATTGGGAGAGTGAGGATTTTGGGAGGCTTTTAATGAGGTCTCTTTAATGAGAACCTTTACCTGGAGATTTCCTTTCCCACTACATCCAGCCTGAGTGATCAAAATTCTCCAGTGGCTGATGTTAAATGTGAAAGCTGCTGGTTCTACCCTTGTTAACAAAATGATTTGTCATAGTAGAGGGAAGGGGAAATGTTGTGCCACCTACTTAATTATTTAACTATTAAATGGGTCTCATCTTGATTTTAAAAGTGCTGATTTCAACAAAGTATCAACTTTATGCAGAAATCTTTGAGCCTCATGCCCAGTCTGAGCAGTACCTTCATACAGAAGAATCCATAAGGAAAGGTCCCTGTCAATCTCTTTCCACAGATTGCTTTTTAATTCTCAGAATCCATGGGAATAAAGCCCACAATAAAGTTCTGCCAAAGAGGTGAGGGTTGAAGTCACTAAAAAGCCAAAAAATTCGAGGCAGGGATCAGTGCCTGAGTGCCAGCATTGGTGTGTCCTGTCAGAAAAAATCCCATTAAGGGCCTAAAAAGTGGGTTTTGTTACCTTTATCATGGAACTTCAGCTGCCTGGAGGGAGCCAGGGCTGGGAGGCTGAGCTGCCTGGTAAAAATGAGTGGAAAATGAGTTTGGGAAGGGAAATGAAGCAGCTCCGTGGGTGCTGCCAGCTCCAGCAGCTGCTCCCAGCTGATTCCTGTCCCTGCAGCCTCCTGGGCACCACGGATGCTCCTCCACCCTGGCTGACCCACTGGAAATGGAAATAGATGGAAAACTCCCAGCATATCAAAGCATTTTCTCCATGGGAACATTTATAAAAGGGCAGGCAGGGAGAGGGAGTTTTCATCTGCACTGCACAACACTCAGGGTTTTCTTTCTGGGTTAAAGCTCCAGAAAAGGCTGTTAGAAAAGTTCAGTTGCTGCTAAAAAAACCCCAACCAACCAAAAAAAAAAAAAAAACCAAAACCCAATCCTCCTCAGCTTCCTGAATGTGAAAATAAAATCTGAAGTGCCCTACAGCTTAGAGACAAGAAGAAAAGAAAAAAGATGCCCCAAAATATTACCTTTCCTGGTGAAAAACTCAGCTATTCTAAGCTTCTCACATCTGAGGAGTCCAGATATGTCTCTTTAAAGCACGAGGTTTCACACATCCTGCATTGCTTCCCTCATCTTTCATGAAATTTATGAAGTTGGAAAAAAATATAATGGTAAAAAAGCTGTTGTGAATTGAAAATTTGAAGGGAAGAAATGAGCAGATTCAGGTCAAGCTTTCATTTTCATTTCAACACGTTTTCATTTTTAAAACACTTTTCCTTATAAATAGCTTATATTTTGAAATGAAAGTTGCCTCAAAAAGTGAAAAACGAATTTCCTAATTTAAGAAAATCTTAAAAGTTTGAAACAATTCAAGCTTTACAGAAATTAAGTCTGGAGAAAATTGTCAAAATGGATCCTTTCTTTTTAGAGAATATAATTGCCAATATGGATAAACAAACATTTTCTGCTGAAATACATTTCAGAAAAATACCCAACCAGGTGTGACAAGCACGGAAAAGATTTGCAATTATGTCTTCCTGAATATATTTGATTGCATGAAGGTTGCATTTCCCTGCCAGTATCTCCAAAATGAACATCTAGAATTATTTGCATTGACAAAGAGCTCAACTGAGCTATTAGGTCTCAGCAATAAAAGTGGCCTTGTTCAAGCTCTTTAAGTAACAAAAGATTTTTCTCCTTTCAAATTCTGAGCATATGAAATAAATATCAAATGAACAGTGTCTCTGATTCCTGCCGTGGGAGATAAATACCACGATAAAAAACCCTAACTTCTCTTAAGCTGTACAGCTTTCACCTCCTTTTCTCTCCCTAGAACACTATTTTTTCCATAATTCTCTTTGAGCCCATCATCATCATCATCATCTACTTTTCTGTTTCTTTTGCTGCTGGAAGGTTTGAGCAGACCCATCATTTATTGCTCTGCACCTTTCATGAGTTTGTCCTGTGTCTGTAAGTCACTGTTGGGTGCTTTTTGGGGTGGTTTGGTTTGTTTTGTTTTGGTGGTTTTTTTGTTTTGGTTTTGGTTTTTGGGGGGTTTTTTGTTTGTTTGTTTGTTTATGTTTGTTCTTTGTTTGTTTGTTTTGTTTGTTTTTGTTTGTTTGTTTGTTTGTTTTGTTTTGTTTGGTATTTTGGGGGAGGGGGTTGGGGTTTTGGGGGGATTTTTGTAGCAAATTTGAACTTTACAAGTTCCTTTCCTCTCCTAACAGATCCTTAGATAGAATAATTCACTGACTACAGATACGTAACTAATACAAGATGCAGACTATTCTTTACTTTAGGTTACATCTGAATAGGAGAAAAAGGGATCCTTTGTTCTTCTGCAGAGCTGGGGTTACATTGGTGTGGAGAGCTGTGTCCCCTCACATCCTCTGATTCTGGTGATTTCACACATTTGGTGAATTCAACTGTATTTGGGTCCACTTTCAGGTATTACTCAACACAATAATCCCTCATTTAATTTTGTTCTGGGAATGCATAGAGCATAAATAATAAAAATTACCCATTAAATCATCCAGAGCATTCTTTTGCAGCTATCTGACATATGCAGCTTGATTTCCCTCCAACTTATCCTCCTCTTGAAAACATGACTCCCGGTGATTTCAGTGTATTAATCTTGATTAGCACTCATTAACTTAACACTTCTTGTGTTTAGTTTAATGTATTTAGCCACTTCAGAACACAATTGCTGTCAGTTTCCCCCACAGACAAAAAGGAGAGGGAAGATTCACATCCCCCCTTGGAGATGGGGGTGTCTCCATGTTCTTTAGGGTGAGAAGAGCTCCCAAAGCTCCACTTCCAGGAGCTGCATTGGCAGGTTTCCATTCAGAGACTAAACCAGGAATTTTTAGACACCCTGCTCACACGTGAAAGCCTCCATGGAGGTGCCTAAATTTAGCTGTCTCCATTTTCTGCTGGATTTTGGCAGAACTGGACGGGCACCCCAGCCCCTCACTCTGCACACAGCTAGGGCAGGATGCAGCCCCATTCCCCATGGATGCAGCCTCGTTCCCCGTGGATGCAGCCCCATTCCCCATGGATGCAGCCCCGTTCCCCATGGATGCAGCCCCATTCCCCATGGATGCAGCCCCATTCCCCGTGGATGCAGCCTCGTTCCCCATGGATGCAGCCCCGTTCCCCATGGATGCAGCCCCGTTCCCCATGGATGCAGCCTCATTCCCCATGGATGCAGGGAGCTGCACAGAGCCTGTGGCCCTGCAGATCTCCAGGAGTTCCTTTCATGATGGCCAAGCCCACGGAGCCCTGCTCAGACGTGAAGGAACTGACTGGCTGCTTCAGCACTGCTCTCTCTTGTTCCCTCAGTCCCCTGCCCCAGGCTGCTTTGCAATCATCACTGCTGGACTCAACTCCAGGCTGGATGTTGTAACGAACAACAGCTAAGGGGTAGCATGCAGAAAATCACGGAGCTAAATTTAGTGTGTGCTCCATTTTACCAACAAAGCCACTGCAAAGCCTTCCTTTCTTTTGTCTCGGCCTTGTCACGAACTGGTAAAGTGCAGATCAAAATCAGAATTGGTCCCAAAAAGGAGAAAGATGAGGCAGACTTGATGGAGCACAAAGCCACATCCAAGGGTATTTTGCTTTAGTCTGCCAAGAAGACAATTTACAAAGGAGGTTGACTGTGAAGTACAACAAACCTGCTGGAAAATCAGGCTGAGTATCAGGGAGAGCTTCCAGACTTGGACCAATTCAGTCTCTGTTCTACACCATCCATTTTCATGCCAGGCCCTGTGAGAGGAGACACGAGAAAGTTTTTCAAGTCTGAATCCTGAAAACAGCAGCATGGGTACCCATTTATATTACCAATATTTATGGATATTTCCTCCAAATCATGGGGAGATGTCCATCAACCCCCACATCCAAGGAATAGTTTTGGTCCCACAGGGAACCTGACCTGCTGCTGTTACTGGAAGGCTGAGCTACAGCCTAGTTTTTAAGAGCATCTCACACCTTATCATGAAGGATTTATTGGTTAAATCAGAAATGTGTCTCATGTCTTTTCTTCCTGCTATGCAGTACAGCTTTAGGGTTTTTTTTTTTCCTGATTTTTTATGGCTTGACATACCTAGGACTGAGAGATTTTTGAATTGTACAGAGCAGAATTTGTATCTGGGATACTGCATGTGGAAAGATTAATGCCTTTTAATTTAACATGGAGGAACAGCCCAGCTTTCCTGGGATTCAGAGCTCTGCAGCTCTGGCATGGCAATTCTCATTTCTAACAATGATGCCTTAAAGCAACTCTGCTGCTTCCCAGTGTCATATTGGATGATAAAGTGATTTCAGACATTAGGCACAACTGCAAACAGTGTTAGCAGCAGATTTTAATAGGGGTCAAGTGGTTTCATTTCAAGGTTTGCCCTGCATTAATTTATATTAACCTTCTTATTTCAGTACAACTTGTAAAACTTCTGAGGCTGTGTAGTTCACAGCAGTGGGGATTACTGGGTAACCCGAGGCAGATAAAAGAACAATAAAGCTACTGGATTCCTAGCAAAGAGGCAGCAAAATGTCAGTTACATTAACATGAAATACTACCAAATACAAGAGACCTGTTTCATTTCAGTGTCTCCATTTGATTATGTAAAAAATCCCTCTCTCCCCATTTTGCTCATGGAATTTCTGGAGGGTGAATTTCATGCTGGGGTGAGATAAAGAAGGAAATATTTTGAAGCAATAAACCACCCCTGCTGTCCATCCAAGAACACTTTCTGCTGTGTGGGCCACGATTGTATTTTGTTCAGAGTGAAAATTATGATTTCTGCAGTGGGCAGATCCTAGGGGATGAGGCACATGGGAGTGTTTGCTCCCTGCTCCATCATTTCCTCTGCTTTGCTCACCTCCTCATGGTTTTGCTGTCCTGCATCCCCTGGGAAGGGGAAAATGAAACCCTGGCTCTGTTTTCTGGCCCTTTCAGTCAATCCTAACCCAGGATCCCTTACCATGATCTTTCCTTACACAGTAGAGGCAAATTGCTGGGAGCTGCTTTCATCCCAGGCTATTCCAACTTCCGTGGGCACAACTCTAAATCATTACTCCTCAATTTTATGTGAAAATCAAGCAAACTTCGTTCTCATCCCATTGCCCCAAAGATAAATGGATTTTATGAGAAATACCTGCTTATTTCAGGCCTTCAACAGCTTGCCTGTTTTATTAGTGCAGAGAGGTGCTGCACAGGATCCTTCTTCCTGCTGTGCCTGATTTCTGACTCCAAGGCTATTATTAAGGAGGAGGAGTAGGAAAGATTAGGTGTGCTTTCATCTCCCTTCCCAAACGGTGCCAGTCCTCATCAGGGAGCTGCAAACATTTTCAGGAGCATTTCTCTTCACGGCTCCCCCCAAATCTCTGATCAAAGGTCTCGGAATTAAATTGATTCTGTGAACATCCATCTCTTTGACGTGTAAATTGTGCACTTTTAAAAAAAAAAAAAAAAAGAAAGAGAAGATTTTAAGCCTCATACTTGTCATCTCAGTGCAACACTTCATTCTATCCCAATCCATTTGAAAGAACCTTGAATCTGACACGAGGCATTTGAATTAACTGAAATATTCCATTCAATTGGTGCAGTGGCAGGGTGAGTTAATGACAGAACAATTAATGAAAAATACCTTACAGCTCCATTTCTCCAGAAATTAATTGGTTTCCAATTCTTAACTCTATTTAATTAAACCACTGTACTCCTATTCTTTTATTTGTTCAAGGAAATTGCCCTGTGCATGGCAAGGAATACATTTTAAACTGTATTTTTCAAACAGTTTGTATTCCTGACAGAACTCACTCATTCAAGCACTGGCATTTCATGCTGATTATCCTACCTGAAACCTTCAAAAAGCTGAAATATCCAAGTGGAAAACCAAACATATTCCAAAAAACCAATCACTAAGGACAGGCAGATCTTTCCCTTCTGACCACCTCTGGATCCAGAGAGACACTGGGTCCCACCCCAAGAATGGGTGTTAGATTTGATCAGGAGCATTTTGCAGGATTCCAGCTGGATAATAGTGCCCAAATAATGAGAAAAACCAGTCCCAGAAGAGCTCTCATTTAAAAGTTGTCTTTTAAATACAGCTCTTAATTTAGCTGAGCTGTTTCAGACCATTTTAAAGGTAATTTAACCATAGTAAGCTGCAATAAAAGATACAAACACTGCCATAATCAACTCAGCATTGCAGAGGTACCTTTGAGTCCAAGCACAGCTAATAACTTCAAAAAGACAAATATCTGAGGCTAAAAGCATTTCAATTTGAAGGCCACATTTTAAAAGCTTGGAATCAGTTCATGAGGATCTGGGTTTTGACCTTTATCTTGAAATTTTGAACAATCTTGGTACTTAAAGCACATATTACTCCAGAAAACAGTCAGGGATGGTTAATAATGGATTGTGAATCCATAATGTTCATATTTATTATCACACTCAGTCAGAGTCACTCTGTTCATTTTTATTTCTTCAAGTTTCTGCTTCACACAGACAAGATCAAGAGAAATTAAACAAGAAAACTTTGTAGTCTAAGAACTGATTATCCTGAAGGAAAACTGGCAAAGCTGGCGCTTAGAAATGTTAAAATATTTTCATTATTACCATGGGATTAGAGTCTTTCAGCTAAAGAAGTCCTTGACTGAAAAAAAAGTGAAGGCCATTAAAAACCTTCTGGAAATCAGCAAACAGAGCTAAATGACTGACAGCTAATTGACTTCTTGTTGTAAAGCTTCACTGCAAATATCCCCAGACAGGAGAGCTCTGAACCAGATCAAAATGTTGTGGCTGGCTATTATTTTGTCAAAAAGTTATTAAATTCAGAGGAACTAAATTACATGGACTGTGCTGCCTTCATTGTTCACTGAAATTTCATTATTGAAACTGGACAGCCTAAAAAAAAAGCCAGATAGTAAAAAATGCTGCATGTTGTGCACTAATACAGTATAAAAGACCTTGCCATTCAAGCCTTCATAATGTTGCAGAATTATTTCTTGTTAATTTCTAATTCTCTGCAAATTACCTCTAGCATGACCTAGAAAAGAAGCTTATTTATCCATAAATAGGAAGCTGCAAAAAAGGAGGGAGATCTCAAAAAAAAACAAAAAAAAAAAAAAAAAAAAAAAAAAAAAAAAAAAAAAAAAAAAAAAAAAAAAAAAAAAAAAAAAAAATAAATAAATAAACCACCAAATATTGGGGTCCACAAGTTTCAAAAGTTCAAGGAACATCACTATGAGCTTGGAAAGTGAGAGCAGAAGTCAGATGGGAACTGTGAGATTGATCCTCCCAATGCTAAGAGCTGATAATTGTCAAATAATCATCAAAACCACGCTCGTGCAGTGACTCCTTCTTGTGGCAGCACCTTCACACAGACACCCCTGCTGGAACCCCACCTCAACAGACCCAAACCCATCATCAGTGGCTGTTATTCTTAAAAATAATATCCCTGATTTTCACTGAGTGTGGAGGCTGGAGTTTCCAGGAACCCTTTGCAGGGCATCTCCTGATTGTGATCCAAACACCAAACCTGCAGCAACTCCCTGCTGGATTTGCAGCCCCCTCCTGGGTCTGTAGTGGGATCCCACACCTGGTATGGTACAAAAACCAGAGTGGGAGGTGTGCATGATGGAGGATAAATACGAATAACAACATGTACAGCACATTTCAGAAAGGCCCCATGGTGTTTCTTCTCTGCTGTAGCAAAGCCCCCACCTCTGAGGCTGCTGGAATGCACAGATTGCTGCTTTTCATCCCCTGCTGATGAGTGAAAGCTGTTGGGTGAAAGCATGACAGTCACATTTGTAATGCTGTTTATCCATCCAAACAGTGATCTGGAGATGATGACACATTGTGTGGAAATAGTCTTGTCTGTGTGTGCAAAAACAGAGCAGTGTTTTTGGGGGATTTCTCCTGGAATCTCAGTGTGAGCCCCACGTCTGCCTGGCACTCGTGCTGGGAGCAGGGAGAGAAGGCAGAGGGGCTGTCTGGCACTGCAGAGAGGAAACCAAGCTGGGGAGATGTGAAATGCCCTGTCTGCCACCAAATTCCACATCTGCTGGCAAATCTGCTTCAACTTTGACTTCTAAATGTCAACAGAGACCTGCAAATTCAAAAAGAGAAAACGCAGAGCTAAAATTATCCATTCATTTCAAGTAGTAAATACATTTGGGAAGAAAGTTGGTTTTTCTTCTATAAAGAAAAGCAAATAAAAGCAATTGAAGAATATGATCTGCTAATAATTCCATGAGCTGCACTGTTGTATGATATATTAATCACACACAGCTCATCATGTTAGAGAACACTTAAACTTGTTCAAATCAAAGAGGGAGAGATCCTGCTCTCGAATCAAGCAACATTTTAAAGATGATCAAGGGATACTTCTCTGGGTGATTTTGAATGCCTGGTTATGATGTTGATGGAGACCTGCTTTAATTGCAGCAACAGAATTCCTCCCAGCCTCCTTTGTCCTTTTTTTTTGGCAGAGGGGGACTGAATTGTGCATGGTGGCTCTGGGCCCATCGCTGGGGGTCACACAGGTGCTCACATGCCAAGCCACCAACAGCTCAGCATTGTGCACTTTGTCTCCTGAGAGCCATCAACCAGTGATCCAGGTGGGCAGCCTCGTATGAGAATCCACCTAACCCCAAAAGTCTCTAAGGGTACTTCCAAATAATCTTTGGTGAGCCTTTTCTTCTTTCCCTTGAAGATGGTTTGTCTCGGATTCCGTTCCCTCAGTGCAAATTGCAGGAGATCCAGGACACACCACGGGAATTGTTACTTGTGGTGCTGGGCAAGGAAGACTCTGACGTGTGCGATTTTTCCAAACATTTAGATAAATGTTATATTTAGAACAAAAAACCACCCAGGCAGAAGTCAGTGACCTCTCAAAGCAAAGCATATTGTCAAAAATACTGCAGCGTCCTTGCTGGCAAGGCAAGTGACCCAAGGCAAATTCTTTCCAGATCCTGTGTACTTGGAGATCTCTGCTTATCAGGGCAGAAAGACAACCAGTGGTGGCTTTGAGCTACTGCTGACTGATTGAATCACAGTGATCTGCACTCCAGCTGGAGTGGAACACCACAAACCAGGCTGAAAAGCAGAGCAAAAATCGCCTTCATTCCCCTCTCTGTGTGGTTTTGTTGTTGTAAAGGAGGGAGAGAGTCCAGAGCACTCAGGTTCCTGAGTTTACTACGTGGTTAAAATGAGCAGGGACTGCTCAGGTTGTGTCCTCTACAGCCCATGAACCTCTTGTAGGTGTTTACAGGGTGTGGGGAAAAAGATCTCTGATATTGGGGAAGACCAGAGCATTTGCTGTGTTTGCAGCAAGCTGTGACAGGAACAGGGGGAATGGCTTCAGACTGCAGGAGGGGAAATGCAGAGGGGATATTGGGAAGAAATCCCTCCCTGTGAGGGTGGGAAGGCCCTGGAATGGGTTTCCCAGAGAAGCTGTGGCTGCCCCTGGATCCCTGGAATTGTCCAAGGCCAGGCTGGACAGGGCTTGGAGCAACCTGGGACAGTGGAAGTTGTCCCCAAGGCAAGGGGATGGAACAAGAGGATTTTTAAGGTCCCTTCCAAGCCAAACCTGACTGTGATTCAATGATTTGTGTGATCCTTGAGGGTTTCTTACTTCTGGGAAGCTGCTGGGCTGAAGTGCCAAAATCTAAGGTCTATTCATACCAATAAAACAGGATTTCTGTGAGGCAGAGGAGCTCCAGGCACAGACAGGAACCTCCCAGTGCCAGGTGTGGGACAGGCAGGGAACAGAAGGAAATCCCTGTCCCAGCCTGTCCAGGGGAGCAGCAGAAAGAAAAAATGCTCGTGGCTCTTCCCCTGATCTAGATGGGAACTGTCACCAAGGAAGGGTTGAGGAGCAAGGAGAATTTATTAAAATAATGTGGTGGCACAGGATAAAGACTTCACTTCCCATTACAGAGCTGCCTCTTGGAAACCCTGAAGCCTGTGACCCCTCTAAAGGGAGTTTACTTAATACATATTTTCAGCCAATTTAATGTGATTTATAGCAACTCTTTCAAGCCAATATTCCTTTCTATTTCTGGCCTTGTTTTTCATCATTTCCCTGACTTCTCTCTATTCTGTTGTTTATTTATTGACTCTTCTTAGGAATGCAAAAAAAATAAATAAATTCCTGATAACTTTTTGGCTTGATACACATCACTGTTTCCAGGAAATCAGGCACTTATACATCCCTGGTCACGTTTTCTGACAATTTTTGTGTCTTCAGACCCTCCAAAAAACTTCCTGTTGAGTTCCAGAAAGCCAAGAACATCCTGCTCTTCCCTAAACTCACTGCATGGCTCTCCCACCGTGGTGCTGCTACAGGAAAAGCCTGGAAATAAAAATGTATTTTAATCCTTATTGTGAAAGAATCAGGAGAGGAGAGGGACAGACACTTTTATGTTGAACTGGCCTCTCTTGATTTTCTCATGCCCATCCAGATGGGTATCCCCAATTTATCTTCTCTTGCATCCAAAAAATTGCCAACAAATTTAAATACAATCTCTGCCTTGCAAAAAGGCACCTCTAAATACACCTCCAGTTTCCCTGCATAATCTGAGTGATCTTTACAGAGAAACTGTAAGAATTTATTGCTCCTCAGATGCTTTAAAACTTCATGAGAATGGTTTTGCTCACATAAAGTCATTACTGCCTGCTGCCCCTGCTTTATATTTGGTTTATTTACACTGTAGTTACCAAAATGTTGGGTTTGGAGTATTTTTTTGTGTATGAATGCTTGGAATACAAGAAAGCAAATTCATTATTTATTTATGCATCTGCGAGTGTACAGATAATTAGGAAGTACAGTGCTCACTAAAATTAAATTACAGAACCTGACTAAACTACATCCCATCATTTGCAACAAATTAATTCCTTCTCTGCCTGTCTTTGATTTTAATGTATTCAATTGCAATTTCTGTGTGTAAACCTTTCTCATGTTTTATACATTCTGAAAATTCTGATATTCTTTTTTTTTTTTTTTAACATAGGCACCCATTGTGTAAAGGATTTCTGTGCTTCTTAGTGCTTCTGGAATAATTATGTTGTCTGCTAGAGAAATAAAGTGACAGCTTTGAATTTAAAGCTAGGAGAGTTTCTCAGATAATTTCTATGCTGTGTTCTGAGTATATATATATATATATA
>VZTR01021637.1:20280-37119 GCA_013400775.1 Chaetops frenatus | reverse complement strand
AAACCACTTGAGTGAATGAAAAATCCCCAACTAATTGCACCACGTTGTCTTTTTAAATGCCTTCCCATTTCTCATGTTCTCCTCTTTGTTCTGTATCCGTATTCTTCTGTTGCTTCATAAACTCCTATTCCATGGTTGGTCCCACATGTCACAGCCAAGTGCTTTGAACTGGACATTGCTTGAGAGACCCATTAAGAGATTCCTGTGCTCTCTGTTGCAAGATTTGGTCCGTGTATGTCAACCTTAATCAAGCAAAAACTACACCTTTACCATCTGTGTGTCTGAAGTTGAAACTGCTCGAGGCAATTCAGTGAACCTGTAAGAGTCTGTTTTACTTACCAGAGCTTCTGATCTCTCAGGTTAGCGTCCTGTGCAAATGCTGTACACAAAAATAAAGGTGCTTGAACTTGCTTTGAAACAAAATCTATTCTGTAGTGGAATTTGTCATGTAGGAAATAGGGCTTATCAGCTTATCTAACAGTTGAGGAAAATATGAAGCATGCCCATGATGATCCTTCATTTAGTGTGATCTTTCAGTGGAGCTGAGACTAGTAATTTTTCCTTCTAAGTATTATGTTTTCCAGTGGATCCTAGTGCATTGTTGCTAAGAAAGGGTGGCTGTTTTGATTTTGATACTTTTGAAACTTTCTCGTGAGTTTCTTAATTAAACTTAGCAATAGATCCGCTTATCTCATTAACTTGCTGAGAAAAGATAATGAAGTGTATTCTGCTTTAGCAAGGCAATTCAAACTTGCCAAGAAAATGGAAGATGTTTCTGCTGCAGAAATTCTTTCAGTGTGAGGGACAGGTTCTGAGGTCTCTGTGATTAATAGACATAATTAGTTTACAAAGGCTGGAAAACAAGGTTATCTGATTTTGTGATTTACTCTACACCATCGCTGGCCAGAATCAATAGGGTAATGATCAGCTTTTGCATCAGTGTGGGGCTGGAGAGGAGAGACAGAGAAGAAATTTATAGCTTTTCGTTTAGGTCACCATCCATGTGATAACTGAGAATTGTTGATGTTGGCTTTAGAAGCTGTGGAGTGTCTTACTCTCAGTACTTATGACTCATTGATCTTTGAAAAGTAGCTGAAAGTCCATCTCCCAAGGCAAACTTTATCACCTGCAGTACGATGATGTATCACTATCAGCCTTCAGGGTCACTTTTGTGACATGTACAGTAGATATTCAAGCACAAGCAAAGATTGTGTGGCTCTGTTTCTTCAGGAGCCTTTGCAGGATACCTGTGTAGTTCAAAAGAACCATTGAAATACAAGTCTACACTGTCCATGACAGCACAGTCCTCCTGGAATATGTGCTCTGAGCTTCTGGGCAGGTATTACTGAAGGAAATCAGTGTCAAACATAAGGCCCAGGTTTGTTGTGCTAAGCACTGGATGGAGTAAAAACCTTAATGCATGTCAAGTTCAAGCCAATGCGTGAAACATGCCTGTCTCAGGAAATGGAGACTAGAATAGTGTTTAATTGATGATGGAGCTGACCTGAGTGGAGTTTTATTTGTTTTTACTAAGTTTTTTCCAAATTTTCTATTTAATTTGAGGGAAATGGCAGCAGCAATTACAGATCCTGAATGTTGGCCTATTTGATACAGAAGTGGTATCTGACAAGGCTAGATAGAAGACAAATTTTTTCTGTTAGAAAGGAGGCCTCAAAGTTCTAAGAGAGAATTCTCAAATAAAATAAAATCCCTGCAACTTGGTGAGTGCAAAGATCTGAGGATTATGTTTGGGTCAGTTGGCAAAAAGAAAGGGAAAACTTGTCACACCAAATCCCTAGCATTCAAATTCTGTGCGTGCTGCATGGCATCTGTTAGCTATCCCCATTTACACAGAAATCACCATGCTTCTCTGCTAAATCAGGACAACTTGGGTGCCTTGGGTTTGAGTATCTATGAGATATTTCAGTGGTTAAAAGAAGTTCTTTTCTAAACCATGTGATGTGTGTGGGAGATGTATCATAGAGGTTTACTGCACACAGTACTGCTGCATAACCACGCTGTCAGCTCTGAACCAGTTCAAAGGGTACTGGAAACCTTTCAGCCACTGAACACTGGCAGCTGATTCCCTGTGATAAGACAGCCACGGGCAGCTGTAATACCTTATCTAGAGACTCTCTTTGTTTACATTAATTTACATTGTATCTCGGTATGTGGTGCTGGAGGGTATGTTTCGAAAATCTCATTGAGAATCAACAAAGTGTCAAAGATCCTTTGGAAAGAAGGCTTTGAAAACCTAAGTCCTCAAGGGCGGGATCTTTGTCAGCAGTACTAAGTATTTCTGCAATAAATTGCTTGCTCAGAGTAAAGCAAAGGTTGAGCACACATCACAAACAGCTGTATTGTCCACTAATAAAGCACTCTGAGCATGCAGCTGTCATGTGAAGCTTTTTCTGACAAACTTGAAGACTGTTTAAAGTATTTGGTAGAACAATTCTTGAAATGGTGAGAAATTTCCCCTGAATTATTCACTTGACAGCTGGAGATGCAGCTGTTAAAAACAGCTCTTTAGGAAGAAAAGAAATTAAAATGGGTAGGGAGAAAAATAATAATAAACCAAGGAAATAGGCAAAATGAAAAGAGTTTGTTTGAGTGAAAGAAGTGTGTACAGCGGAAATGTGCTTAGGAATGTGCCCAGGAAAAGCAACATTTTTCAGCATTTTCTCTTCAATTTTTTTCCTTCTGTAAATTGTACACATTCAGAGGAGGGGAAGCAAAAAGCAATTTATGCAGCTCAGTATCAGATTGCACTTTCCTGACAGGGTCCATCACCCTCAGAATCTGTGAGTGTTTGGGAAGGTGGTGATGCTTGCAAATCAGCCTACAACAGAAAGAGCAATGAGCAATCTGACTTGCTTTTAATCAGAAAGGAAACAAAATACCAGACTCCATTTAGAATGTTCTCGTGTTGTGGTTTTTTTTAAAAGTACTGTGTTACATTAACAAAATTCTACCTGGTTATTATTTATATTTCCAATTATGCCATTCATTTATAGGCTGCATGGTTAACATGGTAATACTTCAGAAATCTGTCAAGCATTGGCACCGTGTTATGTCAGGTATTTTGCTGTTAGGTAACAAATTATCTATTGCAGAAAACTGGCTGTGAGGAAAAATGTGGTAGGTGTATCAAATGGGCCAATGGATAAAAAAGAGGACTGGGGGGTGGGGGAAAGCCAATGGAAAAGACCCATAATTTATTAGGACAGCAAAGGTCCATCTTGGTAGTCCAACAAACCTCATACCATAAGGTTTGTCATGCCATATGAACAAACTTCATATTCATAAGGAGCTTCAGCAAGATAATGAAGGGCATTACTTGGAACATGTCTTACATATCAAAACATAGAGCTTGGATCTCAGAAAATGAGAAGCCATGCTTTGCTTCATTTTTAAAGCACAAACACCACACATAGGTGTTTGTAAAGAATGGTGGTGAAAACATATTGCTTCTGGGACAGATATGGAAGGGTGCAAAGGCTTTAGATCAAAGATCTGCAGTTGCCTTCTGATTCTGCTGAGTTCAGGCACTTTAAAATGGTTCCAAGCAAAGTTTGGAGAGAGGGACGTGGTTATATGCTAATAATTTAAAATATTCTTGAGGCATTTTAGTTGATGTTTAGCTTCAGCTTTCCACTTATTTACAAAAATAACTCTGCTACAATAACAGAGGTGCACCTGGTGTAAAAAAAGGAGGACAGAACTTGACAGTATGCAGATATGAAGCTTATATGCACTCTAGCTTTTTTATATGAGCTGTTGGTATGGCACTGGTGAAGAGGTTTCTTTTCTCAGCAAATACATATGTTCTCTTTTCTGTAAAACAAGAGTTCTTTGAAAATGGAGTGATTCCCACAAACCCTTAATTACCCACCCTGGATCTGTGGGCAGCCTCACCACTCTTGTAGGGAAGAGCAGTGGCATGTGCATGCAGCAGCAGCTGACAAGGCTGTGATTTAGAGAAGCCTTGCACTAATCCCTGGGTGGAATTGGGGCTGACTTAGAAGAGGAAACGAGGAGATAGGCAGAAGCCTAGCTGCTGATCCAGGGAAACCAAGTAAGATCCCTGCATATCAATATAATGCCCTGGATATTTTCACTGAACATCAGTTATATTTCTCAGTGAAAAGGTGCCCATTGGCACTCACTAACTTTTCACAGCAGACAAAAGAGCTTCCTCTCACTGCAGGCTCACAATGATGTTGCTATCTGCCATCTGTCTATCAGATGTCTTTGTGAAAAGCCTGAAGTGCAGAGAGGACACTATTTCTTCAGATGCCTGAAGTGGCTCCCTAGAAACAGAGACTAGACAGGAGTAAGGGAATAAAGGTGGATATTTATTTGAAAGGCCTTCAAAGGCTCACCCTGGGGAGTCAAAGGCTGCTCTCAAAATGGACCCCAAGATGGACCCCAAGTCACGAGTTCTTCACACTGTTACAGGTTTTGGTCCATTTGCAGATCAGCATAAACTCGCCAATTAAAACTTTAGCTAATGATGGAATTCCCCCCAGCTTACCCCCCTTCTCAAGATGTTGGGTTACACATTCTGGGCCCAGGACAGTCTGGGTGTCCTCGGAGAGCAGGTTCGGAGAGGCTTTGTTATGTCAATCTTAACATGAGAGAACAGCAGCTCCGAGGTTCCAGGAAACCTCAGTTACACTCTAAGTACTACAGGATTTAAAGNCAAAATGGACCCCAAGATGGACCCCAAGTCACGAGTTCTTCACACTGTTACAGGTTTTGGTCCATTTGCAGATCAGCATAAACTCGCCAATTAAAACTTTAGCTAATGATGGAATTCCCCCCAGCTTACCCCCCTTCTCAAGATGTTGGGTTACACATTCTGGGCCCAGGACAGTCTGGGTGTCCTCGGAGAGCAGGTTCGGAGAGGCTTTGTTATGTCAATCTTAACATGAGAGAACAGCAGCTCCGAGGTTCCAGGAAACCTCAGTTACACTCTAAGTACTACAGGATTTAAAGATATGAAAGTTAAAATTCAAGGCATCACTTCAGCTGAAGTATTGTTTGTAGTAGATAGACTTATTGGGAAAAATTGGATACCCAGGCTACACTGGTGAAACCTAGTTCTTTGGTCCTATAGTTTTCATTGATTCCAAAGTTTCCATTGCTAGAGCCAAGAAATCACACTGTTCAGGAGACTGAGAAGACTGTCAAGAAGAGTTGGATGTGAGACTTCTGACTTCCCTAATAAGATGTGAAAACAAGGGCCTGCTTAATGAGAGGTTTCTCTTGCAGTGAAGGTCCCAAAGGAGATCTTCAGTGAAGGACTGTGCACTCCATTCACTGAGGCTTTGGGTAGAGTCCAGCTTTGCCTCTCCTAGACTGTCTGTGTCTGTGAATTTGATTGCCTTTTCCTATTAAAGTGCAATGTCTAATTGTTACTTGGAGGAATATTGAGTCATTATTTTATGGCTCATTTAGTAAATATGTCTGTTATTCATAAATCCTGCTGTCTCTGCCTTTATTTCTTTCATCCTTACTTGCTGCATTTTAATAGTATCTTCCCTGAAACCAGCCTGCTTGTTCTTTTAACAGAGTTGGTCTCATGACCTCATTCCTGGTGTTGTCATGACCATAGGGATCATATGGCATTTATAAATCCAGCTTTAAGTGGAAGAACCCATGGTGCTCCTTTAACATATTGTTCTGTTCCAGCGAAGACATCAAGCAAGCTCTTATTATCTTTAGTGATGGAGCATGGTATGCCAAAGTCAGAGCTAAAGAACCTACAGAGAATGGTCATCAACCCAAACAATCTAGATGTGATCAGTCTCAAAATGTGGCATAGAACTACTTTGGAAAGAGAAGAAAATTAAATATCTGTGCCTCAGGACTTAGGCTTCTCCAAATCTATTACATAGATTTTTAAAACCAAACATTGGTATTAGTCTTCTGGAAAAGCATCCTGGGATTCAGTATAGAATTTCCCTAAAGGGAAATGAAAGCATTTTTGTTTAAGAGATTTTTTTTTCTCTTTTTCTTTTAAAATCCTTTTTCCTCTGAGTTAAATTATTCTTTATTGAAATTTCAGCATGGGCTTTGAGAGAATAAAATATCTCTTCTTGAACTTCAGATATCTTTGAAATACTATCATAGTTTAATTCTAAAGGTGAATGAGTAGAAGGGAACTTGTAAAACACTCAACTGGCTAGGAATGATAGCTTCTATTTCTGGCAAATATTTACTTGAGAGACTCTTATTGTGACCTCTGAAACTGGAGGAGACCTTCTGGTTTCCTAAGTTTTAATTTCATTACAAAGATTTTTACAAGAAATAGAGACAAATAGAAGCAGTGCCTTGGGAAATAGATGGAGTCTATAGTTTGCAATCCAGTGATGTCAGTGACAGTCAAAGCAATGCTACAGTCAAGCTGTGGCCAAAAGCTCAGATGAGGAGCAGATGGGGGCCGTTCTGGAAAACCAGAGCAGAGGGCTCTGGGAAACAAAGCAGTGGAAGTCCCCATCAGCTCACACCCTGCCCTTCTTCAAAGGAGGTGTAAGGTGAATCTATCCCAGATGTCTGGAGCAGACGGAGTAGTCTACCAGAATACTGAAGCAGGGTGTCTATCAGACAAAGGAACAAACAGTTCCCACATGTTTCTCACCCTCCCTCTCAGTTTATCCCAGACCAGCTCCTCATTCTGAACAGATTAGCACCCAAACCTCTTTTTCCTGTCTGGCAATTGGATGCTTGTTAAGACCATTCCCTCTGTCTCGCTTGTAGCTGGGCCAGCTGCAGACTGTGACCTTCTGGTTCTGCACAGGTTGCTGCGTTTGGAAGCAGCTCATGCTTTGGCATCCGTTCATCGTGCTCCCTTCTGGTTTGCTCTGAGGCTGAGGAGTCTGGCAAAGCTCCTGCCCAGCTCACACCTCCAACTGCAGCAACAGTAACAGATGCAAGATTTGCTCTCTCTGCCGCTCGGCTGCTGAATGGAGTTTAATTGGGGTTCTGAGGAAGACATAATATTCTTGTGTTTTGTGTGCATCTTAGTTTGCTGCTGAGACACACAAGGCAGCAGGTATCAGTAACAGAAGGGAAATGGAGTAGCCTGTCCCTTTCCAGAGCTCTGAACTCAAATTTGATTCCAGGCTTAGGTGAATGCATGCCCAACTTTGGGATCAGCTGAATCAACCTGGAATTGTTCTGCTTGTTTTTCTAGATACTGCAATTAAGTTCATCTTTATGGCAACATTCTAATTAATGAGAAATGCTTTTTTTTTTTTTTTTTTTGCTATTGTCTGGAAATTATATGATTTCTAATTATGTATGCCTGGTATATTTTCATATGCTTTGACATCAGATGATATGCTGGATAGTTATCACAAGAGAAGATTCATTGATTTCTTTCCTAAAACAGAAATGTTAGATCTAATGTCCTGAGTCTGCTTCAACTTGGATAGCTGATCTTTATCCAATAAAATTGTCTTAGTTCAAGATGTTCATAATATAATTTATCTTCCTGTTTAAATCTGTAGTTACACTGTCTGTTGTTAGAGTCACCCCTGACAGCTCAGTTATGATTGCATTTCAGCAGAAGATAAAGCCATTCTTAGCTAAAGTCTGTAAATTCGATTGCTGTTATCTTGCAAGTAAATGAATATGAGGTGCTGTTATCCTTCACCTCATTTGAACCCACGTGGCAGCAGGAGCTCAGGCAGTGATTGAAGGGCACAGCAAGGTGCTGGTACAGAACATCTGGTGAGCTGTGTTGAGACAGGCTTCCAAGAGGGGCTTTCTGGTGGAACTGTGGGAGGTACTTGCTCTGTTTATGTTACTGTTAGAATTTATTTCTATATGCATAAATAATGAAGAGAAATTGTCTTGGCAGGAAGGCAGCGCTTTCACAGAGGCAAATACAATGACCATAAATGTTGAGCCCCATCTTAAGATCCCTTCTAGGACTACTCTCTCCTTTTCATGATATATCCTGAGAACTGAATTCCTTTCTATTCTGGGTGCATGTTCAGCTGGACTAGTGAATGGAACTGCCCAAAGAGGAAGATGGATATTGATCATCTCAGGAACTGAAGGAAAGATAGAAGCAGGGAAACTCAGAAACAGGGCAAGAAAAGACAGAAAAGAGAAGAATAAAAATAGGAAAGGAATAATTGTTTCTTATCTCACAAATATAAATGCAAGTACTGATTCTGTTACTTTTAATCATGTTATTGACTGTGGGATTAGTATTCATGTAGGAATGGAGTTTTAAACCCAAAAATATTGTTAGGTGTGCCATGGGAAACGTATCTCAAGGTTGATACACCAATATAAAAGGCTTTGTATGGAAGAATGCCATTCAAATCTAATCCCATACATAAACTACATAAGTGGTTAGCTTGAAGAAGGCTTGAAGAAATCTTTTGCTCCTGGAAGCTTCCATGCCTCCCTTTTTCCACTTTCCCCCCAGTTTTATGGGCTGGATTAACAGGAACTATGGCCTTTGCCTACAGATTTTGCCTTTTTCAATTCACTCATAAACCTTCAAGGTAATTAATCTGCTTGTTGGTGGCTGCTGTGAAGTCCTGAGCTCTGATCTATTTTCAAGCAGTTGCATCACAGTTCCAGTTTCAGTGAATGACACAACAGACAGTACACTTCTGGGTGGCAAGCATTGGAAGATTGTCCTTGATAGTTTCCCAAGTGGTCTTGGGAATCAGTACTGGGCAAGTTAAAACCACAGAACTATATTGATTTTCACTGGCTACTATTTTAAATAGCCTGGGAAGTTCTTTGAGAGGAAAGGGTTTGGGGAAAAAACGAAGAAGTTAAGTTATCAAATAGGACTGTCAAGTCTTAAAATTTCCAGTGGAAAAGCTATATGAAAGGCTTAAGGCCAAAAAAGAAAAAAAAAAAAAACAATAGAAAACCTTTTCTGTGGATAATGCTATGTCTGTTAGAAAAATTGAATTAATTGTTTCAAGCCTTTAAAAAGCCTACACAAGTGTGTAATGAAAAGTATTCCATGTCATATTCTGGAGTTGGATCAGAATTCCAAGAATCTAATATGGCTCCTGTCTGTGCTGCAAAATGCAATTTATTTAAATCATTAGTGGTAAAGTATGCTACCAATTAGATAAATCTGACAGTAAGAGACAATTAATGCTTCTTCTCCATCTTGTTCCTGCCTCTTCCAACTTATGTCTTCTCAATAGACTTTGAAAGAGAGCGTGCATGCAGTAAAAATGTCACACTAGAATGGATTTGGTTGGAACACCTTAAAGCTGTTTGTGGCAACTGTTTCTGGGTTGTCATGAGGAACAAAACAACTCTCAAGGTTTTTTTTTTGAGCCTCATATCCTGTTGAGTTCAATCTAACTATCGATTTGCTTCTTTGGGTTCTTTTTCATAGGAGCTGACAGCTAATGCTGTTAGGAAAACACAGATTTTATAACAGAAATAAAAAGAACCAGAAAGAAATTCTCTACAAGCTATCTTTCATTTTACAATGGTATTTGAACCCTTGTTTATATTTACAATGCCTACAAGCCCTTTTCTCCTCTCAGTGACTCCCTGCTGTAGTTTAATCTGAATATCTTCTTGAGGTATTTAGATGTCCAGTCTTGAACTACCCAATATTGCAGTTCCATAAGCATGTTAAGCTGATAAATCCTGATATTGCTGTCCCAATTTTTACTGAAATCTGATAGCTTTACCCCCACACCATTGCCCCTACCCGAGATCCTTGTTTCTCTGTAGTACTTGTTGCCATGCAAGGGACTACAGCAAGTTAGGATTAGCTGTTTTCCTGAGGATCATTTCCTCATGACTGTCTATATATGGCTGTGCTGGCACAAGGGAGGGAGGAGGTATGGGAAATGAGCTTTTGGAACAAAGGCAGCCAAAAAGACCCTCTGCTTGCAGCAGCAGTGAGGGTTTACATCAGCTCAGGCTACTCTTGGAAAAAACAGTCTGAATTCATCTCAGTAATTCACTTGAGGCACAGCCTAGTGCATCGTTGGCACTTTTTGGCAGAGATCCTGGTATTTCAGTCTTCTCCCCTTTCCAGACACAGCCATGCATTCCTTGAGCTGGGGTTGGTGCTTGCCTGACTGAGCAATGACCCGAATCAAATTTCTAAAGCAGCAGTCACCTGCTCTGACAAGAGGAAACAAATGGATTTCCCCTGGTTACAGAGCTGAAATGCCCCAGAAAAGTGCCTGACAAGCACCAGAGCTGATATAATGGAGAATATGAGAAGTAGTCAAGAGAAGGAACAAATCCTTCCCTTTTGATAGTGGGGAGCTGCTACATCGGCTCCAAAATACTGGGCACAAATAAAGTGTTATATTAAACATTCCCAGAAACATTCCCAGACAATTAGGCCAACTGGCACACAATGGCCCATTGACAGTGCTAACAAATTCTCATAAACTCCAAAACACACTGGCTGCATGCAAACTGCCTTTTGGGAAATGTCTCTGGAATGAGCTGTCCTTGGGAGAAAGTTAGTCACGACCTGCCAAAATTGTAACAGGCAATGTTTTAATAGTTTTCTACTCCGGATGGTTGAGTTCCAGTGCCTGGGAATGCTCCCAGATGCTTTGCATTGTAGCCAGTATGTCTAACTCTGTAGAAACCCAGGTCACTGAATACTAGAGATCTGCCCAGTTTCTTGCTGCCCCTAAATCTTGGTTTTTAGTGTACTGTCTTGGGGTTCTGGAGTTGCTTGGATTTAAGCCCATGCATGAAAGAGACACTTTAGGCACTGGTATCCTTACAATTTGGGTGACTCTAATGGTGTTTTTCCTATGGATTTTGTTTATATTATTTACTGACATGCTTAAGCTTGTCTGTCTATTCCAAATATATTTTAAATGTTGAAAGAAACCTCCTTCTGACCAGTTGAGTACCCTTGTTTTATTTTGAAATCTTTTTCTGTATAGTACAGGCAATTTTCTATTTTCTAAGGATCCTTTTCCTTAATTGGTTAAATATTCCAATAGGTTAAATGTGTGGCTGTAGAGTCCCAGCAGACAACAATATCAGCTACCACAGCCATTTTCCCACCGATGTTCCTGAACGATGCATCTCTCTGGCTCCCTATCCTTCTGCTCAGCAAGCAATATCATAGGCAGATCTCTTCAAGGAGATGGTAACCTTCCATGTGTCTTTGCAATTAATTCTCCACTTTACTTTCAAGGCCCAAAATCCCATCAGCTTCAGGTGTAGATGTTTTCAAGTGTTTCCAAGTGAGAGAGAAATTCTTTGATTAGAAAATAAGAAAATAAGAAACTTTGCCCTTTGCTATAAGTTGTCTTCCTTCATCTGGTACCTTTATATATTTATCTAAATAAATAAAATTTGAAAAGCAGAAAAGCTGCATTTTACCAAGCCCTGACTGAGCACCTTTTCCTCATTACCCATATTTTCCCTCTGTAAGTTGAAAATTTATGTGGGATGTATCAAACTGCAGGCCCCTGGGGGCTCAGAGCACCATGGCACATTTTGAGTTCTGTCCAAGGATGCCTCTTCCTACCCCCTGCTCTGTCAGCTTTAAAGGGTTCAGATTTTTTTCCTGATGAATTCTGTTATTAGGAACAGAAAACAGAAGTGGTCATTATTTCAGTTTCAATGACTGACATGGATGCCAAAATCCACTGTGAACTGCCACCTACTTTGATTCAGACTGTGGCTGTATATTTTCAGAGTCTAAGGAGGAGCTGTTAGGTTGTACTGCTAAAGACAGGAGGAATTTCACATTTAATCATGGCTTAAACTCAATGATGGTATGTGCTGGAAAAACTGTGATCTTGGTTTTGTTGCAGTGAGTGATCTTATTATTTTGCATTTCAGATCTTTAAAGAAAAAAAAAAGGTGATGCTAACCTCTGATATTTAAAAGATCATATCAGCCCCTCTTTCCTGGTTCGCCATTGATTTTTCATTGACGTTCTAGACAATAATAATAATAAAACAAGTTCAGCCACCTCCATTTCTTTATCACTGTGTAGGTTTTTCACATATGTCTCTGTTAATGAGGAGCTTTTTGCAAAAATTCAATCTAAGAAAATTTTGTTTTTTAAGATCTGATTAATAGGGAAAGCATGTAGGTGCGAAGAGCAGGATCCCTGGTACAGAAGATTATTTCCTAAAAAAGAAAAACCCAACACAGGTTACAAACTGAAATGTTCATATTCTACAAGGCCAAGAGTGTATTAATCTTTATTTCTATTGTAGTTTCAAATGAATTTGTGGTACAGGTCAGGAGAAAACAATGCTACCATTTCATTTTTCACTGAACATCTGCATTCTTCATGACAGTTTCATTTCCCTTTTTAAAAATCCTTTCTGCTGAATGCTATTCTCAGTATAAATCATTCCTCTTATACCTTCTGTAATATCCAGTCTCAGCACATTGCTGTAATGGGGCAATCTGATTTATGGTAATCCAGAATAATAGTCAGCACCTAGATCCCATGATAAAAACACTTGGTGAAAGAAAGATAATTTATACATTTCATGATGTTGCAAAAACGTGGGACATGCAGAACAGAGGTAATATTTTGCATGCTTCGAATATAAGGCAAATTGACAGCCATAGGAAAAGGGAGGAAAGACAAGGCTCAAGTCTGCACATACCACTTATTTGTGGGGATATTCAGAAGAATTTGAATTGCAGTGCAGCCAGGAAGTCACCAGAATCGATCATAAAATCGTCATGTGATCACAAAATCTTCTGTATAATGCAATCAGGTGTCTGTGAGACAGAAATGATTCCAGGAAATGCAATGGGCCTGACAATGTCTCTAGCCCTCAGATTCCTGCTCAGTTCATTCAGAATGTACAGTACTGTACCCATTAGATGAAAAATGTAATCAGGCAGCTGTAAGAGGACCTAGAGACTGTCTTAACCATCCAGGAAGACTACAACAGTAATTTCTCAGCCATAATGCCACACTTGTCTCCAGGAATGGATGAATTTAGATCATTATCATTTAGATATGTAGTTTTGGTTTGGTTTTTAGAGATAATTTGACCTCATGTGCCAGGCTAAATTATTGCTAGGCTTGCCAAAAGCCTGTCTTTCAGATTCCCTGTGCATCTGGTGAGAGGTATGGCTTTTTTTTTCTTTTTTAAAATTTCATTTGCATTTTTAAGTGGTGCTCCAGGGAGGTGACAGCCCTGCTGTGTGTATGTGTCTAAATGGCTGGATTCCAAGCTTGGCAAAAGCAATCAACGTGAACTGATCCATCAGTTACCCACAGTTCTCTCTTTTGATTCATTCGTTTGTTTAATAGGCATGGATGGAACCCTTATATAGCTATTAAAATATGCTTTTTATAACATACCTCCATAGAACATGCAATTAGAGGTCATTATTTTAAAAAACACCCTCCACACCCATCTTGAAACCTTTTATGTCACTTAGAACACAGTAGTACTACCAACCCCCCTGCCCACAAAATAGCCCTGCTGTGACTTTTTCATGCTCTGTGTGCTGGATCACACAATCTCCACTCTCACCTCCTGCCAGGCAGGCTCTGAGGTACCAGCTCACACAGTGGCTCGAAGGTATCCCACAGCTCTGCCTTTTTCTTCAGGGAGCAAGGGGCAGAGGAAGCAGCCTCCTGTGGATTGGCCTGTATGACACTGATGCCTTAAGTTTTGAGTTTTTATCTTTTTCTGCTCTGCTTTACTGTGTAACTCTCTGCTTCATATTAAGTGTTACTAAGCTCTCTTCACAGGGCAGTCAGACACAAAAATTCTCTCCAGCTCAAGATTCAAGGACTCTCCTCCCCAACCTCAGGCCCAAAGGCAGAAACAACGTAAAAAAGAGGAGGGCAAGCAAGGAGGATGGAACTTCATCATTCCAAGTGATTAATTGGACAGTTCACCTCAGTATGCAAAGGAACCATCACTTATAAAAGTGTGAAATCCCGTAACCAAAGTCCCTTTTCTGTGTCCATCCTGAGGCCTGTCCTGGCAGGGCAGCAGCCAGGCCCTTGCATTGCCAGGGTGGGGCCTTGGAAGGCCTTGCAATAAATCCCTGCTTTATTCCTCTCCTTTTGTCTGGCCCCTGTTCCAGGTCAAACTGACAAGGCATCAACACCTACAGTGTATTATGCTTCCAGATGACCCTTGCCAAAGCTAGCAGAGCTCTTCTCACACCTTTCCCAAACGTATTCCAAGCAGATCAAAAGCACTGTGCTGAGCAGTTTTACAAACAGAAAGTTAACTTTGTGACCGGAATAGAAACTCTTGGATACAGTGGAGAAAAATTCTGAAATACTTCTAATGTGTCTATAAACCAGATGAGCAGCTCGTGGAAATTCTCTGTATTCTCTGGGAATGACTGTCTGCCTTGGTAAGGCAACACCTTCATCTGAGCTGTCAAACTCTCTTAGTCACGCTAGGCTTTACTTGACTGACTGAATGGCAGAGAGCAAGTCAGTCTCCTCCTCTGAGGCTTTTCTTCTCCCAGCTGAACAGTTACAGCTATCTCAGCCTTTCCTCATAGGAGAGATGCTCCAGCTTTTTTATCATCTTCAAGGCCCTTTAGCTGAACTCTGCCTGGTATGAGAGGCTGAGGGAACTGGGCTTGTTCAGCCTGGAGAGAAATCGACTGAGGGAAACCTTACCAGTCTCTACATCTACCTCAAAGGAGGGTGTAGTGAGGTGGGAGCTGGCCTCTTCTCCCAATTAGGAAGCAAAAGGACGAGATGACATGCCCTCAAGTTGGACCTGGGTAGGTTTAGATTGGATATTAGAAAAAATATCTTCAGGGAAAGGCAGTCCAAACACTGAAACAAGCTTCCCAGGGAGGTGGTGGAGTCACCATCCCTGGAAAATAGGCAGCTGAGGTGTTTGGGGTCATAGTTTAGTGGTGAACATGGCAGTGTTAGGTTAACTGTTGGACACAATGTCCTAAAATATATTTTCTAAACTAAATGATCCCATGGTTTTATGATTTTATGATTCTAGGTATGTCCTTGTTTCTCTTGTATTGGGGATCCTAGAACTGGACAGAATACTCCAGGTGTGATCTCATCTGTCCTTAGCACAGCTGAAGGAGAATCAGCTCCCCTGACCTGCAGGCAGCATTCTTCCTAATACAGCCCAGGATACTATTATCCTTCATGGTGGAAAAGATATACTGCTGGCTCAGCTTCAACTAGGTGTCCACCAGAACCTCCAGTCCTATTCTACAAAGCCCAATAATTAATTAGCAAGTGATATTATTTTATCAAACATTCCTCAGAAATCTGTATCAATAAATATAGACAACTCAGAGTATAAATAACACTGACTACATGCAGGCACACTTGTACTGGTGAAGGGAGCATTAGGTATGGGTGGTATCCATCTTCCATGAACCAACTTCATAAGCTTTTCTGCATGGCAAAAACTCTATTAGGTCTGCAGCTGTGGAAGCAAGTTTCACTTCCCTCACCAAAAAAAAAAAGTGTCCCTGAGAAAAGATTTATTGTTTTTACTTGCTTAGGACACCAAAGCCAGGAATATCAAGTTTGTTTATCTGCTATTCACATCAGTTTTAATATGATGGTTTTAATAGGAAAAAAAAAAGAACATGTGGTAAAAATCACCAGCCTGGAGAAGGTTTTTGTAGACAATCTCTGCTAGCTGACTTCTGAACTAGTGGCCACTGAAAATAGAGGTGACAAAATAGTAGTAGTGATGCAAAACCTGTACTAAACTGGGCAGTTGTGATTGACTTTACATTATGTTTTCTTGTCTTTGGTTCATCAGCAAAGTTAGATTGAGAGTTTTTGTCCTATCCCTTCTGACAGCTGCCCTGTTCTCAATTTGCTGCCCTTCCCAGTATTTGCAAAGTGTGCTATGAAGTGATTAAGTGAAATGTCCTTAGTAATTACCTCCTAATCCTTTTATGTCGTTTTGTTTCTAAATAATAGAAGAACAAAAAGCAGTTTTGATGGAAGTACCACTGTTCTGAGGATATGTAGATTGTGTAAGAAGACCTGGAAATGCTGGTCCTTAGATTTATGTTAAGGTTATGGAGCTTGTTGGAAAGCAGGGCCAAGACTTTGGTAGTCACACTGTTCTCTGCTGGGAAAGGGAAGGCACAGAGTGGCAGGTGACACATTGACATGTAGCAGGTTTTGGGCTGCTGCATTACCTGTAGCTTCAGAATGGCAGCTGATTTCCCAGTCATAAGGAGCTAACAATTAGAATGAAATGAGTTTGATGAGCTCTGACTTTGTGGGTCTCTTCCATAAATCAACAATTACAAGAGAGCCTGGCCAATACAGTGGCAACCAGTGGTTTCTCTCTACAGTTTGCTGATTTTTTAAGTGTCTAGGTTATCCAAATGTAATTGAAGCCTTTAGAGCAGGACTCTAGGCCATCCCTACATGGCAGCAGGGAGACAGAAAGCATCCTGTAATGAACAGCAAAGTGATTTCTTTACTGTTGTTTCTAAACACAGACAAAACCCTGTGGTGTCCTCTGGCTTTCACAGAATGAGGCTAAGTATTTCCATAGCCTATGACACCGAGGCCAAAACATATTCAAAGCAATATATTAGCGAGCTCTAATCCCCAGTACAAGCTAGCTCAAAATAATCATTCAGTGTGCAAGAGAGTAGGGTTCTTACCCAATAGGTGTCCCTGTGGGGCAGGAGACACATTCAGCCCATCAACTGATTATACCAGAAGTTATAATGGGGTCTTCCCTAACTTCTCCCCATTCTTAACTCAGTTTTATACTATTTCTTTACATTTCAGTGGAGCTGGAGTGACTTTAGTCATACATCTTACTCGGTGAGGAGTGGTCATACTTTGGGGGTGGGTACCTCAGCATGGTACCTGAGATAACCTTGGGA